>BMAV01016062.1:81563-112043 GCA_019973955.1 Trichonephila inaurata madagascariensis | reverse complement strand
GAGGCGTGTTGTGGACCCGCCCCTGGTGTTTAAAAGGGATTGATTTTGAGGAGAAAGAGGGGAGAGGAAGAGGAAAAATCTGGAGATGGAGCCCTGGATGGAAAGAGAGAGATAGAGCCCTGAATGGAAAACTTGATGTAGAGCCCTGGAGGGAGAAAACTGGATAGGAGCCCTGAAGAGAAAAGGGAATGGCGGTGCCTTTGGGAAAAAGGATTGAACTCCGGGAAAAGACTGTCCGCCCGGCTTGGCATATTTATTGGACTTTTTAGTAACATATGAAGCTATTAAATACTGTTTTAATTTTAAAATGAGGCTGTGACAAATTTTCTTGTTTGCTAACTACTGACGACGTTACACTATAGAATGCCGGATTTCATAATTTGCCGGTAACATATAGAATCAAGAGGAAAAAGCGATGGCGCGCCGTCATTGAAAGAAAGATTGCTGAAGAGTGGCGTAGCTACCGATGGGGTAGGGCAGGGGTACTCAACCTTTTTTCTGCTGAGCCGCACGCATATGTCAGCTATTTCACGTGGGCCGCAACATGAGGATAAATGGGGGAATGTTTTAAGACCAAGATAACATTGGAAATTTAAAATGTGGAAAATTGATCAAAACATTGTAACTCCTGTTTTGCTTTTGTTAATTTTTATTTTTGTCACTAACACTAAATTTGAAGCATTTAAGAAACCCTCCTTAACAATTTCTGTATCAGATTAAACGGTTTCTTATGATCATCATTAATATAATAAACTTCTGAGGATGTCTTTGTTACCGCTGTGATATTACCACTGACAAAGCATTTTAATGATGTTGCAAAGATTATTCGAGAAAGCTTATTTATCACCTCTTGAAAGCGATCTTAGAGGAAAAGTGTCATTGAATGAGATTCCTGTTTATTGGTATTTTTTAAATACAGCACTTTTGTGACAAATCAAACAATTACTGTGATCCTTGTTTGATTTTCACTACAAAAAAGTCAACCTTCCAATCGTCTTCAAACGATTTATTTTTTTCGAATATTTTTCGCTTGCAAAATATGAAAGATAGTTAAAAATTAGTTCTACCCATAACATTGTCGCTATTCCACTGTTTTCTGTTAACACTAACTGTAACGGTTCCAAATAGGAAAAGACTATCAATTCGTACCCGTACGACACCAACAGCACAAGCAAAATTGATGTACTTGATTTATTGAGAAAATATTTCCCACGAAATATTTAATACATTGTTCTTAAATAAGTAAATTTCACAGATCAATGGCCATAACCGGGCCACTTAAAAAGGCTTGGTGGACTAGGCCAGGGGTAGGCAACCTGCGGCTCGCGAGCCAAATGTGGCTCTTTGAATTTGAAGCTGCGGCTTTTTAGTTCCATACGCAAATATTACTTATTTTATCAAAAAAAAAAAAAAAAAAAAAGAGTTGCCCTTTTTGTCAGGTATATGTCTTTCCAAGGTTTAAAAGAAGAGCTTCTAGGTTTGTAACCACTCTCGGGACAAACTAGAGGGGAAGATATAGCGAATGCCGTGCAAAAAAGCCTTGATGACAATAAAATAGATTTAAATAAAATCATTTCAATAGCAACTGATGGAGCCAGAAGTATGACTGGAAAAATTAAAGGGCCAACAACGATTCTTCAGAGCTAAATAAACCACGAAATTCTTACGTTTCACTACATAATACACCAAAAAGCGCTTTGTGTCCAAACATTTCCTGCCGAAATAGTTGAGGTTATGAATTTGGTAATCAAGATTGTTAACAGCATCTTGTCAAAAGCACTCTATCACCATCAGTTTAAAAAATCCTTAAGCGAAATGGAGACTCAGTATTCCGATCTCCTTCTTCACAATAAAGTGTGATGGCTTTCCAATGATTGATTGATTGAATTTTAACGTCGCACTGTTCAGCTACACAAGGGCTTTTGGCGACGGACCACGTAATTTTGTACCATGGTCAAGTGCCGTGGACGACACCTGAGCTGGCACCCCCTCTCCAAAGTACCACACCACACCAACGGGTTTCAGCTCTCAACAGATTTAACGTGCATCGCTGATCTACACGGCGGGACTTTAGTGGTACTGGGCTCGAAATCGCGACAAGGCAAGCCACGATCCGATACCTATACTACTCGGCTATCGCGGCCTGGAACACTTTTGAAATGAGAGATTTAACAAATATACAGCGCATCAACAGAATTTAATTTCACGTCACTTTTTCAGATTAGAAGTGTTTAAACATAAACGTTTCAAAGATAAGATTATTTATAGAAAAAATGGCAGGAAATAAAGATATATTGGTTGTGTGTGAAATCTCGTAATAAGTCATTGGAAAGAGGGGAAATCGGTTCAATGTATAAGAAAAATATTGAAATTGAGTAAGTCAACTGTTTTGAACATCATTGACAGTTTCAAAAAAACAAATAATGTTGAAAACCAGCAAAGATCACAGGGTGCCCAAGAATATTTACAGAAAGTGAAGAGGGATGTATTGTGAGACAAGTACACATTAATCCAAGAACTAGTGCAGTAAAAATTACTTTGCAATGTAAAAGTAAATTTAGTAAATCCTGAAATTGTCAGAAATATTTTAAGAAAACATAAGC
Source organism: Trichonephila inaurata madagascariensis (assembly GCA_019973955.1). Classification (NCBI taxonomy): domain Eukaryota; kingdom Metazoa; phylum Arthropoda; class Arachnida; order Araneae; family Nephilidae; genus Trichonephila; species Trichonephila inaurata. Next base: position 109,440 of record BMAV01016062.1, on the reverse strand, counting down.
ATCATGGCAGAGTACCTCAAAGAAAGCCCTACATCAGCAAAGCAAATAGACAAGCTAGGTTGACATTTGCTAAAATGTATGTAAGGCAGCCAACAGAATATTGGGAAAATATAATTTTTGCTGATGAAAGCAAATATAACGTTTTCGGATCGGATGGCAAGCAAAAAGTTTGATCGAAATCAAATACAGCAATGCATGTCAAAAATTTACGGCCTACTGTCAAATATAAAAGGGGTAACCAAATTGTCTGGGGCTGCATGGCAAGCTCTGGTGTCGAGAACTTACATTTTATTGATGGTATAATGAATAAATATGTCATTATCTTATTATTAAATGAATATCTTGACATTCTCAAGAGAAATATAAAGCAAAGTGCGAGCAAGCTGGGAATCTCAGGATATTTTAAATTTAACCAAAATAAAGACCCGAAACATATTGCAGGTATTTACAAGTTCTGGGTCCTCTACCACTATCCTAGTGTTATTAAAACTCCTGCACAGAGTCCAGACTTTAATACCGTTGAACATATGTGGAATTATTGGCAGCAAAAAACTATATGAGCACCAAATTTCTAACAAGCAGGGTTTGAGAAAATATTTGGTTGAAGAGTGGACCAAAATCGATAGATCGTTTTGCAAAAAATTGATCCAATCCATGCCAAATAGACTTCGAGAGGTGTGCCGTATTAGGTACGAAAACTCACATTCATGCTAGAGATATAAATATGTACATTTTATTTACAGAACATTCTAAGCCGCCATCTTACATACAGAGCAAGTTTCTCCCTTTTCTTCCAGCTGGGACCCTCAAAACCGGTCCTGGGGTATGTCCTTTTCTAGACGAGTCCATCTCGGAACGTAGGGGGACTGAATTCTAGGAAACCCTCCTCCCCCTCTTCCTCAGGCAGCAACACCATTCGCTTCTAGTCTCCGACGTCATCAACTGGTGCCGGAACAACATTCGCCACAGAGGTCATAAAAGGCAAGGGTGGCCCAACAAGACATTAATTTCTAAATTTAAATTACTTTTATTAATTTATTGGGAAGTGTCCGAATAGTTTTTGACCACGATTTTTAACTCGATTTCTTTTATTTTCTATTTTAACCATAATTGCATTAATATATGAGTTTTGTTCAAATTATTATTATGTATTTTACCAAAATAACATTTACTTCTTTTGGTTTCATTTGTATGTTTAAGTAAAATATTACGATAAAAATCTATGAACTGGTAGTGTCCCAATACTTTTTTGACACTGTATATTCGACGCATGGAATAGTCTTCCAGATTTATCCAAACTTTCTAAAACCATGTAAGGCCAACGCTTCCATTGAATTTGTTTGCTTAAATGTATGTCATTATTATTATTTTTATTTTTAAGTACAAGTTACATTGTTTAGTTAAGTTTAAATTTTCTACTTGAATATAACCATGCAAAGCCATCGCTCCCATTGAATTTGTTTGCTCAATTGTTTGTTATTGTAGTACAAGTTAGTGTTGTATATGTAAATGTTAAATTGTTTTAATTTTCAACTTGAACAATAAGTAACTATCTAATAATGTCATATATATATATATTAACTAATTGGTTGTGAAAAACACTATTTATATATGAATATATATTTTTTTCTTATGAATAAATATACAGTGTTAAACCTGTTTTTCTGCGGTAGATAGGGACCGCATAAAAAAAATCGCACAAAAAAAATATTCAAGAATTTTATAAATTCTTACATATAACAAACCAATTCGTGGAAATACTGCAAAAAACTTTTTTTATGCGGTGGATAGGGACCACAAAAAAAAGTTGCATTTATTAAATATGCCAATTATTTACGAAATACATGGGAAGTGCTTCCAAACAAAATAAATAATTGAATTATACATGAAAACATTTTGAAGATATTTTATTTCGCATCGTATTCATGGAGAAGTTTTCAAAATGTACACACATAAATCACTACTACTAGGAGTAATCCAAAACACACATCTTTTTGCGATGAATTGTTTCAAAATCGCTTTCGCGTCACTTGATACAATCTCAACTGATTTGTTAATAGGCACCATAAAGTCAGCGATAAGTTTTTGTGACAACGGTTGGTTGGTCAGTTGCCTGTAAACTTCACGATAGCCAGATATAGATGATCGAAGATCTTTTTGAAATTTCAGACTTTTTTCGGAATCAGAATCTATTATCAGAAAAATGCTTTTCCAATTTGTTGGAAACCCTAATCCCTGCACATATTTCATTCGATGTCATGGAATCCGGTACTTCTTGCCCGTCTTCATTATGCATCAAATTATTGATAATAACACTGTCATTGGCAGTCTAGTCCTCAATCATTTCGAAAAGATCCTTTTCGCTGAAAGTATCAAAGCCTTCTCCGCTGATGTTATGCGCAAGCGCAGTAACTTCTGATAATAAAGGGGACGTGTTTTCGGTTACATTTCGATTTACGACACATTCAGGCCAGATCGCTTTCCAGCGCGAATTTAATGTGTGTTGTTTTATTTGAGGGATTGCTGTAGCCACGTGATTTATGCAATTAAAAATTGAGAACTTTTTCCAAACCTCAGTCAAGTATACTCCATCACTTTCTAGTTTTTTCAAAACGTAGCTGAAAGTTAATTTCACATATTATTTCTTAAAATTTGCAATAATGCCCTGATCCAGTGGTGGAACAAGACTAGTCGTATTTGGTGGTAAAAACACCATTCGTACAATAGGATTTTCTTCACAAGGATGGCCTGGTGCATTGTCAACAATTAGCAACCTTTTAAACAAAAGACTCATCTCAGTCATGTATTTTTAAATTCTGGTACGAAGCAATCGTAGAACCATGTTGTAAAAACAGCTGAAGTAACCCATGCTCTTCTATTAGACATGAAATGTATTGGAAGTTCAGCTACATTTATGCCTTTTAGCGCCCGTGGGTGCAAAGCTTTATTTATAATAAGTGGTTTTAGAAATTTTGCACCAGATGCATTACTGCAAAGAAGGAGTGTAATTTGATCCTTTGCAGCTTTAAAATCACTTGCAGTTGTTTCAGACTTTGCAATGAATGTTCTACTGGGCATCGTTTTTCCAAAATAGCCCAGTTTCATCCGCATTAAATACTTGATCTGGACAATATCCACCATCATCAACGATTTTTGAAAGTCCTTTGCAAAACTCTTAGCAGCTTTTTCATCTACGGATGCTGCCTCTCGCCCTGTATCTCCACATTGTGAAGAGCATTTCGTCGTAAGAATCCAGTTCACCAGACATTGCTCGTAGAAAGAGTTTCGAAACAGTTGGCTCTAATTCTTTCAGTTGATTGTAATACTGCCTAGCTCTTTTTCTTTAATTAAATCTCCGTGGATGGAGATTCGTTTTTTAGATAAATCTTTAATCCAAAACATTAGAGCCTTTTCCGTTTTCTCTATTACAATACTTCTTGAATATGATGCGCTTCTGCTTTCCTTTGTTGCATTCTTAATAGTTTCATTTATTTTACTCGCACGTTTGTGTAAAGCTCTTGCTGTGGATTCATGTAACTCAAATTCTTTAGCAACAGCAGTGGATTCTTCACCATCTGCCAGTTTTTTTAATATTAGAATTTTTGTTTCTAATGGAATTGCCTTCCTTTGCATTATCCTTTGGCTACAATTATTCATTTTAAGGGACTAAAACTAAAATTTTATATAAATACATATAGAAATGTACAAATAAAAAACGCAAATAAATTGTTTACCTTTAATCTCAGTATAAAATGAATACTTAATCACGTGAGTCGTAGATAAAACTTGGGATATACGAAGACTGAAGATGATTTATAACAAATCAACACAGCGGCTTCTATATATATATGAACTGGTAGAAAACAATATAGTGGTGTCAACGCCATTCAAATTCATGTACCGCACAAAAAAAATCGCATAAAAAAAGGACCGCACAAAAACAAGTTCAACTGTATTCGTTTTTTTTTAATCAAAAAACTTTATTTATGCAAGTACTATTATTGTTGGCAAGAAAAATTCTTGAGGCTCTTTAAAAAAGTTGAAATTTTGTAAATTGTAATTTTGACTCTTCCGACTCAAAAGGTTGCCGACCCCTGGACTAGGCGGTGCCATGCACTGGGCCCTCAAGCTCAGGAGGCCCTCGGAACCTGACCACCAAGCAAGCCGAACTTGCGATAATTTCTCCCAAATTTAATATATAAATATAAAAAGTTGCAACAAACTAGAATCATGGCAATTCAGTTGAAAGTAATTTTGAACTTTTACGAAATTCCCCAAAATTCTTTCCATTGTTTGTTCAGTGTTGCGAACTTTACTTATTGAAAAGTTTATATTATTTTTCCATTTTTCTGTAAACTGTAACATGAAAGTTCGATGAAAAAAAAAAATCTTACCATACTTATTATTACATCTTAAAAAACATGCACAAGAAGCAATTCCTTCCTAGTTATATAGTGTACTTTCTTATTCATGCATATTGTTTGTATCATTTCCTGTCTATCTGGGTGGACCATTTAGTAGCTCTAAGCCCACTGTGGTAGCTGAGTGTGATCCTCCCAAATAAATAGCTAGGGACTTCCCAACGATATTTTGTAGAGTAACATTAATATTTTTCCTTCCTTGTAACGTTAGTAAGTACTCGAGCATATAAGAATTAGATTGGATAAATTATAAAATTAAAATTATGGATAAACAAGTAATATAAAAATTTTTTTAAGTCAATTCCAACTTAAATCAACAAAGAAAATTTTTATTTTAGCTACTTTTTACTAAATAGTCACAATTAATATACATATAAACACATAGGACAGAATCGCAATATTAAGTGAAAATTAATTTTTATTAACTATCATTAAAGTATCGTATTGTCATCCAATACAATCGTGTCTATAAAATTTGAGTTCAACGGAATGTTTTAAAACGTGAGAATAAAACCTTTTCAAGTTTTGACACAAGTCGCCAAAAATAATGCCAACGTGACTGTATTTGTAAATCTTTAAATAATTAGTTTTAATCAACTAATTTTTATTAATTATAATTATATTATTGTATTGTCATCCAAAATAATTATGTATATAAAATTTCAGCTCAATTGAGCGCTTTAAAATGTATTTTATTAACGATTCAAAATTCCACCAAGATAAATAAATAAATAAACAAATATATAGAGATTATGAGCTAATAGTAGGAATAGAAAAAAAAGAAAAGAAAGAAAGAAACCTAGTGATGCGTTTAAGTGCAAACAGTGCCAAGAAAGAGAGGATAGTTAACAAAATTTGTAGCTTTGGATATTTGAAATATTCACGTATTTTTTACTGGATAAAATCCTACCAAGATAGGCCCTCACACTTTGCTTTTAGAAGCAGGGGCTTTGGATACCTAGCTACGCCACTGTTGCTGAAGAACAATTTTTAGCCAGTCAAAATTTGGCATTCAGAGGAACTAGTATGAAGTTGAGATAGTGGTAATTTCTTAAAGGCAGTGTAGGTATTGGCCACATTTGATCCAGTTGTTTCAGAACACCTTACCAAAGGTCAGTAAATACAAAAATAACAAAACACGTATTTCAAACTACTTAGGGTAGCATTTTCAAAGTGAAATAATTACTATTTTAGCCGAATCTCTATTCGTAATGAGATAACATGCATTCTCAAAAAAGCAAAATATTATAAAATATATAATTCTTGACTCTACACCAGATATTAGTCACACAGGACAAATAATGTTTGTTAGATGTGTGAGCACTACTGGTGGTAAGGTATATATTTTAGAATTTTTTCCAGGAATGCTACACAAGAAAGGCTTTCAGATATGGAGACATTCTTTATTTTATCCGAAATCTCCGAAAAAATTATTGACAAGTTTGCTTCTGAGAAAGCCAGAAAAGTTATTTTATAGTTAAATATTAAGTAGTCTTTGTAGAAGGACTCATTTATATATACTTTTCGTTTCTCGAGATTTATGTTTCAGTACTTTTTTATTAGATTATATTTTCTGAGTAAATATTGTTGTTTTGATTTTCTGATTACAAAATGTCTATTTTTATTTCAAGGATAATATTTTGCTTGTTTATTTTTTTAAGTATATTGTCGCGAGCGTAACCTATTAGCTGACCAAAAATTAAAGTTTTGCTCCTCAAATTTTATTTGCGTTTTTATTAATGTTTCACTTTTTACTCTTATACAGGTAGATGAATTTATAACTTCAATATACAAGCATTAAATACGTGATAAATATATAAGTATTATAATAAGAAAGAAAATATTTAAGTATATTATAAATAGGAAATAAATACATATAAGTATTAGTCAAAATATGAAAAATTCTTTTAGGGGGGCGGAAAAAATTTTTGGGGATTAAAATTTATACCCCCTTGGGATCGCCCCTTTTGACGATATATATTACTTACACAATCCCTGTCCAATATCGAATATTTTTAAGAATCTAAATTCCTCTGCCTTGAATGAAAAATCCCCACCTTCACCATCAAGAAAATCCCGAATGAGAAGTATTTCAGTACCATGGACAAACTGCATCTCTCAAAAACACTAGCATCAATAATCTTACTGTAAGAATTAAAAATATGTGCAAATCAAAGACAGAAAGAAGAAAATATCACAGTGTACGAGCACATCGGTTGCGACCAGCTTACGGTAGCCCGTACGGTAAACGGGCAAACCAGTTACGGCAGGGAGACTCAACCTTTTTTCCGCCAGGCCACAAATATTTCACGCGGGCCGCAACAGGAGGATTAATGGGAGACGGGTGTGTGTGGGGGGGGACGCTTTAAGATCAAGGACATATAAAATACGGAAAATCGATTAAAAATATTAAAAAAAAAACCCCCATAATTTTGGGTTTTTTATTTTAAAACAAAAATTAAACCTATCAAACTCAACTGACAAAAAAAGGTTTTATACTTTTCATCAGGTAGGGAATTTTGTTTTCCCATTTCATCAATGATCCCAAACCCCCGTTTGCGTTCTACTGTCATAAAAAAAAAAGTTTTGCCATGTATTTTGGGAAAATTTTTGAATTTTGAAGTGATAATTTTGTGGGCGCTTTTGTTAAAGAGTGAATTAAAAACCGTCAGATTCGGATCCCGGCGGTTTTTAATTCGGTTGTTTTCCCCCCCGGGGGAAGAACGTGATCGGCTCGGGGACGCGAGCTTATTTTTAATTTAAAAAATTTTCAGTTTTTTTAAGTAAAAATTTCATGCGCTTTTTCCAACAGGAAATTTTATTTCCTTATTTTAATATTACTGCCATGCAAATCAAACCCCCTCAACCCCCAACGAGAGAAGGGGAAAACGCAAACGAAAAAAAATTAAAGGAAAAAAAAATTATTCTTATGTAAGAGATTGGAGATAAGAAGAAACCGAAAAAATGGGATCTATTTTTTTTTCAGTAAAAAGAATATATATTTATATATTAGTACAAAAACGTGCCAAAAAAGAATTAAACTGAAATTTTAATGAAGAAATTCGAAGAGTTGAATTTTTTTAATTTATATTAGTGATGACTATTAAGACATAATGAGAAAAAAAAGCATTAATTTTAAAAAAGAAACCCCTCTCATTTGTTTGGTTAGAGCGCATACTCAACCGGGTTTAGGCGCATGTGGCCCTCATGACCAATTGCTCAAAAAAATTAAATTGTTTAAGAATAATGTATTAAAATTTAGGGGGAAACCCTCAAAACGCAATCAAATCTCCCAAATTTTTGCGTCGACAGGGGGCGTTTGGACTTTTTTTAAGTTTTTTTTTTGGGTTTAGTAAATACGATGAAGGTGAATTTTTACAATGCCCGCGCACACCGTCGCGGATGTGACGCAAAACTGTCACGGATGCGAAATTATATACTTTGCCTAGAAATATACAGAATGGGACAGATCATTGCTACCTTCAAAATTCTCGAAAACATCTTTTTCCTTCCTGAAAGGAAACCCTGTTTGAACCGGGGACCCTCAATCAGAAGTTGAATATTTTACCACAGCTATACACCCCGGGCAGGAACCTTTTTTTTTGGGTTTAATAGGAACGCATAAGAAAATTTTTATTTGAAATATACGAACGGGCAAATCATTCCGCCTTCGAAACAAAAAATATTTCTCTTTTAAATTTCCTTGAAAAAAGGACACCTGGTTTGAACCCAGGACCCTCATCAGTAGTCAAGCTCAACCACTGGTATAGTCCCCCGTAATATATACCTTTTTTTTTGTTCCGTAGGAACGGATACGAAAAAACTTAATCTGAAAATACAGAACAGGACAGATCATTGCCGCTTCTAAATTCTAAAAAAAAAATCTCTTCATTTCCCGGAAAGGACACCCGAGTTTTTAACGGGGATCTTTTCGATCGAGACGAATGCTCACCACTGAGCTATACCCCCGTAGATAATCTTTTTGGTTCCCCTTGGAACTTACGAGAAAAATGTTTTGATAGAAATATACACAACGTAAAATCATTGCCGCCTTCGAAATTCCCAAACAAAATATATCTCTTCATTTCCCCCGAAGGGGACCCCCGGGTTTTTAACCGAGGACCCCCGATCTGCAATCAATGCTTACCACTGAGCATACACCCCGAGTCAGAGAGTCTTTGCTTTGCTTTCCCTTGGGAACGAATTCAAAAAAGGCTTCGTCTAGAATATACAGAACGGGACAGATCTTTCCCGTTTTGAAATTTCAAACAAAATATTTTTTTTCACTTCTCTGAAGAGGACACTCGGGTTTTAACCGGGGACCTCTCGATCTGCAGTCGAATGCTCTACCACTGAACTATACCACCGCGTCAGCTAACCTTTGCTTTGCGTTCCGTAGGCACGGATACCAAAATGATTTTATTAGAAATATACAGAATGAGACAGATCTTTCCCGCCTTCGAAATTCTCAAAAAGATATTTCTCTTCACTTCCCTGAAGAAGGGGGCACCTTGGTTTGAACCAGGGACTTCTCGATTAGCAGTCGAATGCTTTACCAATTAACTATACCTCCAGTGTCTGTGAACCTTTGCTTTGCGCTGATTTGTGACGTCACTACTAGTAGGGAGAGATCGTCCTTCCCCTAAGGAGCTTCTCTGATGCATTTGTTTGAACACTTTTTGTTATTAAACGAAACATACTTACAGGAAATTAAAAAAAAATTAGTAAATTAATCTTTAAATTGTGTTTCATGTTCATAAAACATAAGAGTAAATATTAGTTTACCTATTTAAATAACAATTGCAAGTATATGATAATAGATGTAGTTACTACGAACGCATTGCGCGATGAACATAAACACATTTATTAAATTGTAGCAAATTATAAGAGCCTTTTTGCATTCGTATATATATATATATATATATTGAATTTATCCTTTTCTTTGGTCGTTAGGGAAAAAGGATGAGGGTAAATTTTTCCGATGCACGCACACACACCGTTGTCTAATATTTTAACATGCCACTTTTTTGGTGCTATGGGACTGATATTTGGGGGATCATAATAACTATTGTTATAAGCCATATCTGTTGGAACGCATCCCCCTGTGCATTCCCCTCTCTACAGCCTTTTGGCCAATATCTCGGCACCCATGCCTCACAGTCTATTAGGACCTGAGTCATTCGATCTCTCTCTATCTGCTCTTCCAGTTATTATAATTTCATGCTCATAGGACTATTTTTTCTATAGTTTTTAATTGTCTCTTAAACTTTTTAAATTTGTTTAAATTCAGGATATCTTGGCTCCTGTTCGAGTCTCGGACTTGAGATTTGAACCAAATATTCCACTCGTCGAGACCCCTCCAGTCATCTGATTCATTCCCATTGTGTAGGCATGGGGAGGGCTTAAGCACTAAAATATCATGCTCCCATGTTAATCCTATGGGGACAGGAAAAAATTTCACCTCCCTAAGAGATCCCTTGAGCTTGGATCTTGATTTTTGGAGGTCCGGCATATTTTCGTATTAGCGTGAACTTTGCGTGGAATTAGCCCCTCCCTCCTTCCCCAGAAATAACTCGAATTCTATGCCACCTTGGTCGACCGCCCCTACTGGATTCGATTGTTCTTCCTATGAGCACCCTAGATATATTTTTTCAGAACCACACATAGCCCCATTTCTTTACCCATATTTAACATTTTTAAATTATTTTAAAGTTATAATTTTTTTAAATCCCGCATAGCTTCAAGGATTTTTGAGATTCATTAAAGAAACTCGGACCATAGGTTCTCCTCGTTGAGCTGTTTCATCTGTTATAATTCGTGTGTAGATAGTGGGCTTAGGGGGTGGGCGTTATCACTAAAATTAGAATCCCCATGTTTTTCTTATGGGTTCGATCTTTTGATGCGTAACGATATTACACAGATAGAAGGATGAAACTTTGGGATCACCTATTCTGTGTATCGTCACAGTTGTTCCCCTCCGCGGGGATTTAATTACGCTCTCCTTTCCCGAGCTAACACCGCCCCATTTGCAACTACAGACTCCGGAACCGGTTCTAATGGATTCCTCTTGTGTTTGCTCAAACCCAGACCCAATTTCGAGTTGCTAGGTTCCCTGCTTCTATTTTATTTAATTGTTTTAAATGTTTTAATTATTTTAAAATGATCATAACTCGGGGCTCTACAGGCGGATGTCTTAATTTTCTCATGAACAATTCTTCTAACCGAGTCATTCAATATGAGGTCTCAGATGTCACATTTGGTTCACTTCATCTGCAGATACAGTCTGGAACCCCCTCATGTTATTGGTCCTATTGTCCCTGTGCGGGGGTGTTTAAGTTTAGTTAAATCGTGATTATCTCAGGTTTGGCTGGTCCGATTGACTGAAGGTTAGTATCGTTCAAATCTGCTCGTGACCGCCTTTCTTCCTTGTCCCAGCTTGCCCTGCTAAAGATTTTGAGAAAGATTTTAATCTTGTTACGCCAAAGAAGTAAAAGTTCTTACGTGCGGACATAAGTACACACACACTTTTTTTTCTATTTGAAACTGTAACGGTTAGCAGTAACAAATGACAATGAAATACAGAATGAACTGGAGTAGTGACCCAATTTTATGGGTGAAACTGATTTTTAATTATAAGCAAGTAATACTGATTTCAGTCAAAACTCCTCTTTGCTGCCATCCTGCATTTGATAAATTAATGTTTGAAATAAAAATAAGAGAAGTTTTGTCAAAAGAAAAAAAATCAAATCATCAAACGGCTTGGCAGTTATGTTTGTGTGGTTATGAATGAAAAAGAACCAAAACTACCACACAACTCAGTAAAGAATGCAGAAATTTTTTTTATGTGTGTTTGAGAGAGATTAATATAGTATTAAAAGCCAAAAATGAGTTTTAATATTTTGATCAATTTTCCACATTTTTAGTGTTCAATATTGCCCTCGTCTTATGGTGTTTTTCCCGTTAATCCAGTGCTTCTCAAACTTTCACTACTAGCGACCCAATTTTCAATAATAAGTTTTTTCACAGTTTGAGAAACACTGCGTTAATCCTCACGTTGCGGCCTGCATTAAGGGTTGCGGTAGCCCAGTGGTCAAGGTATCGGATCATGTCAAGCATGTCATGAGCTCGAGCTCAGTACCACTAAAGAACAGCCGTGTAGGGGCGCGATTCGCAATAAATGTGTCGTAGAGCTCAAACCTCCTCCTGTTGGTGTGGTGTGGTAGTAAGGAGAGGAGGGTGCTAGCTCAGGCGTCGTCCTCGTCACTGGACCATGGTTCAAAATTATGAGATAGGTCGCCAAAAGCTCTCATGTAGCTGAACAGTGCGACGTGAATATTCACTCACTCACGCGGCCCGCATGAAATATCGGCCATATGTATGCAGTTCGGCGGGGGAAAAGTTTAAGTACTCCTGACTTAGAAAATATTAAGAAAAGTAAACGGTTTTCAGGGCATAAGTTTTCCCATCCTTATACAGTATATGGCGTAATATAAGTTATATAAACGGTACTGACGTATTAACGCAACAGTATTGGCGACATTATATGAAAGAATGCACAGGGTTGCCAATTCAGCGAGTACGACACATGTGGTAAATCAGGGTTGCCAACATGGGAAGTTACCTTGAACGTTGGCATTGTTAAGATAGTACTTAAGTACAGAGGCGACGTAAGGCGTGGGCGGTGTGGGCCACTGCCCACGGCCTCACGCCTCAGAACCGAAATAAATTAAACGAAAAGTAAGGAAAATACAAAAGTGCACGCTACAGGGTTTTTTGTAATTGATAAATTAGAAAATTCTCAACTCTATCTGTTTTTCGCCGTAAGATATCGAAAAATTGATATACACTAGCTACAAAAAGTCTGCGTTCACCCATAACAACTCATATAGAGCAAAGGTAAAATTTAAAAGGAATATAATTTTTTTTCTAACAAAATTTTATGAATTTGCTTACTATTATTTAAATGTTGAGCATGCAAGAATTAATTAGTTTTGAATGAAATCTAGGTAAGATAGTGGGTTTTTTGTAGCAAAGCACGCAAATAGTAGGCAGAAAAAGTCTGCGTTGACCATTTGAATATTCATGATTCCAGAAATTATTATCAACAGGCGTTATAGTTTAACAGAGTTTTGGCATTCAGTTATCAAGTAAAATAGCTTATGAAAGTTGTTACGCAATAACTTATATTTTTGTGAGGTACGAAGCAATTCAATGACATGGAAAATAAAAAGAAGGAAATTAGTATCAGTGAGCTTAAAATCATGATGAAAAATGTGAAAAGATGGAAAAAATCGTCGGGATATAATCATATCGGTTGGATGGCAGTATTTATCTATTTAACGTGTTATTATAATAACTTTAAAACTACAGGAATTTACACATCAAAATCTCGTTCAGGTCGTCCATCTAAACTCATAATCACAGAAAAACGAAGTATGCTATGCGTGGAGAAAAAAAATCCACGTTTGACTGGAACTCAAATAGCAACAGACATTCATGAGAAGTTTAACAAAAACATTTGTGTGGATACTGCAAGAGAGAAAAATCTTGAAAAAGGCCGGACACTGTAGTCGAGTGTCTCGTAGAAAGCCTTATATTTCAAAGACCAACGAATGACTTTTGCAAAAGAGCATATACATATGCTTTCCGAGTTCTGGAGGACTGTGATATACTCCAATGAAGCAAGTTTTACATCTTTAACATAAGAGGTCATAAATTGGTATTCCGATAACCTTGTACAGCTCTTCAAAAACAGCACTTAGTACCAACGATGAAGCACGGCAGTGGGGTAGTTATGGTGTGGGGGTGCATGGCGAGCAATGGTGTTGGCAATATGGAGTATATCGAATCAAATCAAATATCATTACCTAGATGTCCTAAAAAAATTTAAAGGAAAGTTCTACCAAACTCGGCCTTGGATAGTCATTTCGCTTCCAACACGACACGATCCTAAGCATACCGCCGAGATTGTGAAGCTTTGGCTATTGTATAATGTTCAAAATAAACTGTACACGCCCCCATAGTCACCTGATCTGAATCCTGTAGAACACCAACTAAACTTGTTAATTCAATGCCGAAACGACTTCAGAAGGTTCTCGAAATACGGGGAAATCCAACCAGCTATTAAATAGCTCATTATCCTTTTTAAATATTTTTTTATAGTGTCTACTAAAACAGTGAACGCAGACTTTTTCTACTTGATTTTTGTAGGTATCACTACAAATCTGTCTTTATTTTAAAATCTATGAAGGCAAACCAAATTTACTTTTGTTATTCTGAATACTTAAAATGAACTAAATAAAATCTAATTAATATTTGTCTTTTAAATTCCAGTTTCTAAACTTTTTTTCATTGTTCATGTAAACAATAGTATGTGAACGAAGACTTTTTCTAGGTAGTTTATATATCGCCTTTTTTAAAAAAGATATTTTATTTATCGGTGCATGAAAGCATACGAATAAATAATTCGAGAAAACATTGTTTTCCATTATCTTTTAACAACACTTGTCTGCTTTCTCGTATCCACTCATATTTAGTCTGCCAACTTAAGTTGCTATCACGGGCCGTCAGACTGAGAATCTGGCAGTACAGAATCAAATTAGTCGGTTCCTTCGACTTCTCAACAACATTTATCTGTATCCGTCTCCTTTGAATTTGGAAGTTACTCCAGATGCACCGACTATTGATACCGAACGATGAAAATCGGAAACAGAAATAGGATCAAAAGCTTGCCAATTTTAATCTGACGCTGAGATTTTTGGATTCACGTTGAGTAACACAAGTCACAATCAAGAAGAGATTGAGATTAGTTCTTCGCCTGTGAACAGAGATGTCATTGAGGTTGTGAAAGAAGCATTTCCCAGTTTTGACCCGGGATTATGTACGTTTCCCGTGGCAGATGCTCACCGGTCATTATACCGGCTCAAGCGATCCCACATATCAGTTAAATAACCGTGATGAATATTATCCTAAAGATGATGATCTTAGATACTTTTCAAAATTTAATTTCTCACGAAAACTAAATAAAGGGGAAACTCAATGTCGTCGCTGGTGGGTTTATTCAAGTTCATTAGAGAAGGGAATAAAGCACGGAAAACATTAGACAGAAAACGGAAGGCGAATTCTTGAATCTCAAAAGCATTGGTATAATTTGTTTGAGAGATTAATTGATATCATAAATTTCTTAGCCTATTATAATATGACGTTTAGATGACAAAGAGAATCTCTCGAAACAGACGAAGACACTAAGAATTCTAGAAATTTCCTAGACTCATTTAAATTGATATCTAAATATGATCCTACGTTACGGGAACACATAAATTCCATTGATAATAAACAACCTGCACACCATTATCTAAGCCACGATATTCAAAGTGAATTGATCACCATCATGTCAAACACAGTTACCAGTGAAATGACTGGTAGGATAAAAGAGGCAAAATGTTATTTTTTTTTACTCGACTGCACTACAGACTGCAGTAGAATTTAACAAATGTCGGCCCTCTTAAGATATTGTAGCACATCAACTGGAAGTATAGAAGAAAACTTAATCGGATTTCTTGCTGTCACTGAAACGACTGGAGAATATTTGACCAATGCAATACTGGGAGAGCTAGAAAAAAATGGCTTTGATATTTAGAACTGTCGTGGACAAGGATACGACAATGGAGCAAATATGGTAAGCATAAATAGTGGAAATAAAATTCAAATATTAATTATAAATCCCAGGGCATTTTTCACATCTTGCGGTTGTCAAAACTGGAATCTGTGTGTGTTATTGGTAGTCGCAATTAATTCGTTAGTGGCAACAAAAACATTTTTATTTTTGGTTTCATTCAGAAGATTTTTTTGCTATTTTTAAGTTCCAGCAAACGCTGGAAAATTATCAAAGATGAATTAAAGCTTACTATTAAGCCTTCATCAGACACAAGGTAGGAAAGCAGAATTGAGGCAGTGAAAGCTGCATTATTACAATTTGATGTTTTTGAATGCATAGGAAACTTTAAAAAACCAAACGGAACAATCCCACAAACTCAGTGATTGCGATTTAGTTTTAAATGATATGTTTAGTTTGGAATTTTTATCGTATCATTACATGTATAGTATGAGTTATTAACGCCATAGGCAAATTATGATACCATAAGCAAATTATCTGTACAAGCCCATTTATTCATTACTCTTGAACATTTGCGTACATTTTGTAACTGAATCAAAGAGTATCGACAAACTGGATTCTGAAAATGCTTGTCTCCCGCTCGTAAGTCAAGTAATTATGATTTGCCAAAATATTTTTAAAATAAAAAAAAGAATAGCCAAAAAGAAAAGAATGTTTGATTATGAAGGCGGCAATTAACCTATAGAGTCTGTCAAACGCCGGTATGAAACAAACATTTTTAATACCATGATTGATTCTGTGATAAGCAATATGGATTCAAGATTTATGTCTTTAAACCAACATTTTGAAAATTTTGGTTTTCTATAGGATTTAAGGCAGTCAAAAAAAAAAAAAAAAAAAAAAAAAAAAAACGCGCTTACACAAGAGCAAATACTGAAAAACTGCCAAAAGTTACACAGTCCTGCAAGTATGTGAGAGCAAAGACTTCCAACCGTGCGAATTATGAAGAATTACAAAATATGATCCCAAATTTACCCAACATCATTACAGAAGGGAAACATCTCCAAAATGTCACATAGAACGATTTGAAAGAGATTTTCCTAAATATTTACATTTTCTTTCGAATTTTGCTAACAATACCTGTAAGTACTTCTGCTGAGGAAAGCTTTTCAAAATCAAAGCTCATAAAAAAATTATGTAAGAAATACAATGGGTCAGGTAGGACTTTCAGCTTTGGCAGTTTTACCTATTGAAGCAGATATTGCATCTAAGATAAATTATGAGCCAATCATTAAGGATTTCAGCAAAACTTAAAGTAGAAAATTTCTGTTCTTTAATTTTTTCTTTTTCCGTTATTGTTTAATGAGAAAAAAAAATATGAGTAAAAAGTTTGTTTTTTTTCTTTAGAAATAAAAATTGATTTTTATATTTTATAATATTTTATTTTTTATTATATTTTTTTTCTTACGCCATCAGAGGGTCTCGCGAAATGTATCTTGCCCATATTAAGTTCAGGTCTTGCGCCGCCACTGCTTAAGTACCATATATATAAACATACTTATTATATAAATATAATCTACATAAGTAATTTACACATAAATATTTTTAAATAATTACGTTAATTGACAATTATATATACTATATAAATCAAATATTCTCATATATAAATGTATAAGAATGTTTAATTATTTCAACATAGCCCTTTACAAAAAAACGATGAAATAAACAAATCCACCGATGAATGGGCATGAAAAAACTACACAACACACGTTGCCCGCATGCGAAAATGTAAAAGAAAACGTTGTACAACCGAGCAACTGGATTCTCTTGCCCAAAATAAATCCGAAGTTTTTAATTCTATCGTGTGGTCATAAGCACAAGCACGATTTTTGGTTATTATTATTATTATTTTTGATGAAGCCTCAGTTATTTTAATTTTAGATATTCATTTATCAAGAGCAGGATGGCAGCAAAGGGCTTTTACTGTGTGAATTCCAGACTGAAATCAGTATTATTTGTTTGAAATTAACTCAGACCTGCTTGTACATTTTCGTTTTAAATTTATTCAAATACTTTTTTAATAAAGTATTTAAACAAATAACAGAATTGATCAAAGAGAACATCGGAAGCATTTACGAAACATTTTAGCAATATTTCTGTATCAATTCATATGTTTATCCGTAATTATTTCATGTGTTTGTCAATATATATAACATTAAAAAAAATTGTAAGATGTTTTGTTACCTCTGCATCTTGTATAATACCAATTACAAAATATTTTGTTGTCACCTGAGCTGGCAGTCCCCTGTCCTAACTTCCACACCACACCAAAAGGAGGACGTTTGAGCCCCGACAAATTCAACGTGCATCATCCCCTCTGCACGGCGGGCCTTCAGCAGTACTAGGCTCGAAGTCACATTCTGGCCACGAGTCCGTGACCTCAAAGAGCCTTTGAAAGATTTGTGTTTAGAGGAATAGTGACGAGCAAAAAAAAAAAAAAAATTTATATATATATTTTTTAAATATAAAATTTTCATGACTAATCAAACAAATTTTTGATCCCATGTTTGTTTCTCTCTACGAAATAGTCAAGATTCCAATAGTCTTGAAACAACATACATTCTTTAGATATTTTTCGCTTGGAAGACATAAGGTTTAATTAAAACTTAATTCCACCCATAAAATAGTCGCTACTCTACTGTTATTTGTTATTACTAAACGTTACAGGTTGGGCTGTGGGTAGCCTAGTGGTCAGAGCAAAAGACTCCACACGCAGTACGTGCTCGTTAAATCAGTGGGTCCGAAAGTCTTGTGGGCGATCGCAGCTGAAACCACGAGTGCAGGGGGCAAGACAATATTTCCCTTCCCTCCAGTTCCATGCCTAAATTAGGGAGATAGGTGGTGTCGCCATCTATCGTAAAGAAGTTCAACCTGTCTCACATTCTTTGGCTACAATCTTTCCTTCCCTTTGGGACGGACACAACAACAACCGTTACAGTTACAAAAAGAAAAAAAGTTACTTCGTTTTTCGTACCAGCATTACATCGATAGCAAAATTGATATATCTGATTGCTTGCTTGATAGAATTCTTGCTATTTTTAATTCATTGTTCTAAAATAATTGAATTTTATAGCACAACGAGCCATGAGCGGTCCACTCAGAAAAGTCCGATGGGCCACATGTGGCCCGAAGGTTGAGTATCGCTGAGTTAAACTGCAACGGATGCAAACAGTATTATTATCGAAAAAATACGATGTTAGGGAAATAGGTGCTAAAAAATCTTTGATTTTGAAGGGAGAGTCCGAATCCCCGATCCAGTTGTAAAAATAATATCAAAGAAAATTTTTTAGCACACACTTCGGGAAACATATTAGTCAACTGGCCATGGAGGATAAAATGCTGTATAGTTTGAAATCGAAATACCTAACACCTACAGTTGAACGCCGTAGTGTAGCTACCAATGGGCCATGCACCAGGTCCCTCAAGCTCAAAGGGGCTCCTCGGATCCTAATCACCAACCAAGCCAAATTTGCGATAATTTCTCCCAAATTTAAGATATAAGTATTAAATTTGGCAACATACGATAATAACGTTGAAAGTGTTTTCGAATTTGTAAGGAATTCCCCTTAATTCTTTTAATTGTTTGTTCAGTGTTGCGAACTTTATTTTTTGAAAAATTTATGTTATTTTCAATTTTCTATAAATTGTTACGAGAAAATATACTTCAAGTTCCATGAAAATCTTACCATACTTATTAGATCTTAAAAACCCTACACAAGAAGCAATTCCTTCCTAGCTACATTCTATTTGTATTACGACAGTTTTCTGTTTCAATATTTTGAAATCTTCTCGTATCTGCAATACACAGATGTAATTTTATCCTCCTCCCTCAGATATTTTGCAAAGGTATTTTTTTAAAAATTATAATAATATTGTGTATTGCATTTTCTTGTTCATGCATATTTCTTGTATCATTTCTTGTCTATCTTGGTGGACCATTTTGTAGCTCTCGGCCCTCTGGTGGATGAGTTCGATCCTCTAGAATAAATTGTAATGACTTCAAACAGCTCTGGGTCAAACTACTTATTAAAGTGTGAAATGCATAAGAAAATATTCCAGTGCAATTTAACTGCAAAAAGGGTCCACAGATATAGAGTCTCTTTCGCGGTAAAGTCTTTTTACCACTCGCATAAACATATTAATTAAAGTGATACTTTCGAGAAATGTCCTATACATTTGATATGCCAAAGCGTCCACAGTTTACTAGATTTCGTTACAGAAAGTCTTCGCTATTCGGTAATTCCGCACCGAGTTTGTGTGAACGCGTTCTCGTTAATTCGCGGATTCTCAGGTAATTCCAAGCTGAAGTATATCGCTGGTGAGAGGCCTCTTGGTTTCTCTCCAGTAAATGTCGTCGTAATCTGCCTCACTTTCCTTTTTAACATTCAGGTTTCCTATGGTTACTCACTGCCTATTCCTTTGATCTCTTGTCTGTCAGCCCCTCAGAGCGTGGGGTCAATCTCGGCGCATAGTGGGAGCCCTCCTCTCCAGACGCAATGTCTTCTCAGATCCGTGGGAAACCGAAAAGCCCATTCTACCGGGAGGGGGGGGGGGGGGCTTTTCGGACTTTTCATCTCTCGGACTCCGTGGGAACTGGGGTCAGAATTTTTGACCACCCGTTTACGCAACGTTTCCCGAACAATTAGGGGAACGGACCGAATTTCTCATGTTTATCAGCGTACTTTCTCAGCAATTAGAGAAAAGAGACCAGGTACACCACAAAATAAATGATTAGCTACGGATTACTCAATGGCGTTTTGTTGCGAAGCATAACGTTTCTGTTTCCTTTTAACTTCAGGAAGCACTCGAGCACATATGAATTGTATTGGATAAGCTATAAAACGAAAATTATGGATAAAAATAAGCCTAGTGGCGCGTTTAAGCGCAAACAACGACAAGAAAGAGAAGATAGTAAATAAAATGTGTAGCTTTGTATATTTAAAATATTCATTTAATTTTATTTGATAAAATCCAACCAAGATAGGGCCCTCATTATTTTTTTGCACCAGGGCCTCTGGACACCTAGTTACGCCATTGGTTGAACGTCCTAATTTTGAATCTAGGTCAGATTTTGAGGTCCCGATTTAGAAAAAGGGTAACACACATTTCTAGATTATTAATATAAGGGTTGATAAGAACACTAATATGATAAAGGGAGCATAACTTTTCTTTGGTAAATGTTTGACATTTTTTTTAACTCCTGAAACGATGATTACAAATCTGTCAATAAAAGTGTGAAGAACAAATTCACTATACTGAGAAAGATGTTAAATTTTTCGCTTTATGAAAAAATGAATGTATTGTGAGATACCTTTACTAAAAGAGTATTTTTCTCATTCGATCGCATGACTAAAATAATAATAATTAGAACTTGAGAAGAGATGGAGACAAAAATGGCGCTAGGTCTATGTGTAGATTTAAAATTCTTTTAATTTGTATATAGAATAAGATTCGTTTTATTCAATTTTTCATTAAAAAGTCAAAAAGCATTACATTTTTCAATTCATTTTCATCGGAATGCGCACTGTGAAAAGATCATGTACAGTTTTTGCAAACGAATGACTGGAATTTTTGACACTCTTCTTTCTGAATAAATGACTTCTTATTTCCTGAATCTACAACTCATGTGTGAATTCATTTTCCGAATTTTCAATTATTGCTGTACATGCAGGAACAACATTGCATTTATGTTTTTACTTAGACGCCAGACGGAAGTATAAAACTGTTCGCACAATACTTTGTTTAGATTAATTATTCTCTTACGATCATTTGGGAATAAATCCTGCCGCTGGGGGGAAATGATTTATGACTGATATTTTATTTGAAATCGTGTACTCTGTAAACAGTAATTGCTAGTTAATTCTCATACTTTTAAAAATAAATGCATATATGAAAGACAATTACCTGTTGCACAGCTAAGAATTTTGAACATGATAAATGGTGATCTCTTTACGATAAACGAATTGACTTGGCTAGAAATGTGAATTCAGCTTTAAGCACCAGTTTTTCCATAATGAAGCTTGCCTTGTCACGAGTTCGAGCCCAGTACCACTAAAGACCCGCCGTGTAGGGCAGCGATGCACGTTAAATCTGTCGAGAGCTGAAACGTCCTCCCGTTGGTGTGGTTTGGTAGTTAGGAGAGGGGGTGCCAGCTCAGGTGTCGTCCACGTCACTTGACCATGGCTCAAAATTACGTGGTCCGTCGCCAAAAGCCCTCGTGTTGCTGAACAGTGCGACGTTAATATTCAATCAATCAATTCCATAATGAATTGGATTTGGGTAACGTTTTAGAATGTTTTCCGATCCAACATTAAATTTAATCATGATAAATGTGTGACTAAAGTTTCACTCACCTTTGGTGACGATTTAATCCTTTTGTACAGCGTTTCATTCTATCAATCCCAAGAGTTGGAATTCAGTGACATTGGCTTGTGCAGCTCGACTTGCTAAAGTCGAGCTGCACATGTCTTTAAAAAACACGCTCGTTTTTATTCTAGAACACAATGTTTTTCGAAAGCGCATATTGAAGATGGATACAAAAAAAAAAAAATTGACTTCATTTAAGGGTTCGAATCGACTCGCTATTATTAACTAGAACAGGTGGCACTCAGGAGACCGCAACAGTTGTATATCCAAAAAAAAAAAAAAAGCAAGAATTAGCAATTTTGGCTGAGACATAAAAGAACAAGTAATATAAAAAAAAATTTTAAGTCAATTCCTACTTAGATCAACAAAGAAGATTTTTATTTTAGCTACTTTTTATTAAATAG
The DNA here is from genome assembly GCA_019973955.1 of Trichonephila inaurata madagascariensis. NCBI lineage: Eukaryota > Metazoa > Arthropoda > Arachnida > Araneae > Nephilidae > Trichonephila > Trichonephila inaurata. The sequence goes on along the minus strand of BMAV01016062.1, from coordinate 87,574 downwards.
TTACAATTAATATAAATATGTATATATATATTACAAAATTACAACATTAAGTTGTTATTAATTTTTATTAATTATCATTTAAGTACCGTATTGTCATCCAAAACAATCGTGTATATAAATTTCAGTTCAACTAAATACTTTAACACTTGAGAAAAAAAACCTTTTCAAGTTTTGACACAAGTCGCCAAAAGGGTCGCTAAGTCGCCAAAAATGATGCCAACGTGGTTGTGTATATTTGTAATTCTTTAAATCTCATTAGTTTTAATCAATTAATTTTTATTAATTATTATTATACTATTGTATTGTCTTCCAATATAACCCTATATATAAAATTTCAGCTCAATTGAGTGCCTTAAAATGTATTTTGTTAACGATTGAAAATTGCACCAAGATAGATAAATAAATAAATATATAGAGATTGTGAGCTAATAGTAGGAATTGAATGAAAAAATACTGCGTTACTAAGAAAAATGAAGAATTTTCCTTGTTTTTCTTACATTTTTTCAACTAATAATTAAATACACACACAGCAAAGGTTTTTTGTATCATTTTGTTCGCAATTTCATGTAGATTTTAGATCAGTTTACGAATATTAAAAATGCTTACAAACTCGGAAGTTATTCATCGAAAACCGTGACAAAAGAAACACAAGGAGTCTGTAGGATTGAGATGAAATACAATTAACCAGTTAAATAAAATCTTGTGTTGGCGAATCAACTTTCCTGGATTTTTCACGGAAATTTAATGCAATGTTTTGTTTCTCGGTAAATCGTGTGGGTCATTAGCTCCAAATACAATTTAAATTATAAATAATATAAAAAAATTTTAAGTCAATTCCTACTTAGATCAACAAAGAAAATTTTTATTTTAGCTACTTTTTATTTAATAATTACAATTAATATAAATATGTATATACAGTGGGCCACAAAAGTGTTCATACACTTGCAATTTCTTATAAAATTTAATGTTTTCGACTAATAAGAATTAATAATGTAATTGCAATTTTTTTAAGATATCTGCAACTTATTCTTAATGGAATGACATACAGAGGGCCACAAAAGTGTTCGTACACTTGCAATTTCTTATAAAATTTAATGTTTTCGACTAATAAAAATTAATATATTGTAATTGTAATTTTTTTATGATATCTGCAACTTATTCTCAATGGAATGCCATAATTAATTTTTTAAAAATAGTATAACTATTTTTTTAAAAAATTAATTATCAAAAAGCTACTAAAGAATTACGCCACAAAAGTCTTAGCACACTTAACAAAAATCTCAACTAAGATTTAAATATTGTATTTCTTTCTTAATTTAGTACTTAGTAGAATATCTTTTAGTGTCCGCAACAGCTTTTAAGCGTCTTGGTATAGATTTAATCAGTTTTTTGTAATTTCTGCATCGATTTTCCACAATTCTTCTGTGACTATTGTTTTTACTTCACATTTTGTGTTTATTTGTCACGTTTTCTTTTTTTACATCAGAATCTCACTATATATGTTCTACTGGGATAAATAAAGTGATTGAGGGGTGTTTTCAGAATTTGGACACAGTTCTTTAGATACCAGCGGCATACACTGAAGGCAGTGCGCTTGGAGTCATTATCCTGTTAAAAAATGAAATCGTTTCCAATATCCAAAGTATGGGCGAATAATTTAAAATTTCTCTTAAAAATATTTAAATAGAACTCATGATTCACAATATCAACCAAAAATATCAAATTATCTAATTCTGTGGCCGATTTACACCCCCACGCAAGAACACTTCTATCTCCACGTTTTATTGATCCAAATAGATTCTTGAATTAAGTTTCAGAAAATTCAAAATTGAAAGCAAATTGATTAGGATGAGAGACAATTCAACATTTTTGGTTCCGATGGGCCTGTAATAGCTTGTAAATCAAAAAATAAGGAGTTTAATCCCATGAATTTATGTGGAACAAGAACTCCTTCATTTCCATGCTTCAGCATGGAAGTGAAGGTGTTCTGGCGTGGGGGTGTAAATTGGCCTCAGAATTAGGTAATTTTTTATTTTTTCCTGGTATTATGAATCATGAGCTCTATTTAATTATTTTAAAGAGAAATTTTAAATTATCCGCCCGAAATTTGGATATTAGAGACTACTTAATTTTTTAACAGGGTAATGACGCCAAGTGCACTGCTCTCATTGTACGCCACTGGTGTCTCTATAACTGTCCCCAAATTATGAAAACACCTCCTCAATCACATTATTTAGTCTAGTAGAATATATTTAGTGCGATTCTGATGTAAAAAAAAAACCGTGACAAATAAACACAAAATGTTATGTAAAAACAATAGTCACAGAAGAATTGTGGAAAATCGATGCAGAAATTACAAAAAACTGATAAAATCTATACCAAGATGCTTAAAAGCTGTTGTGAACACAAAAATATATCCTACTAAGTCAGTGCTTCTCAAACTTTCACTACTGGCGACCCAATTTTCACACAATCATAATTTTCATCGCGCCCCCAAAAAAGTAATAATGTATTGAATGCAATAATAATGCACTTTGAGTATTAAATTTTGTATACGTTACTTTTAAGTAATATATATTTTAAGCAAGTTACTTTTAAATAATAATTATAATGTTATGTTATTTTTCCTTTCTCTAATTTTTAAATAGGAACAGATTGCAAAATGATATTTAATTAAAGATTTATTTCTTCCATCATCCATTTCTAGAAGTACAAATGTCATTAGAACAAGTAATATAAAAAATAAATTCTTAAGTCAATTCCTATACTTAGGCCAACAAAGAAAAATTTATTTTAGTTACTTTTTATTAAATAGTTACAATTAATACAAATATGTAATACATATAACAGAATCACAGTGTTAAGCTACAAAATAGAAAGCAATTTTCCTTGCCAATATTTCATTTTCCTTTCTATATATGGCATTGGACTGTTCTTTTTTGTTACTATTTATTCATTAATTAAATTTAATTAGTGCAAGAAAATAGTATAGTAAAGAAGAAACCACACACATTCTCAGAAATTTAAAAAAATAAAAAAAAATAAATGTATTTGAACTTGAATGAATGAATAAAAATTATTTTATCTCTACGATTGAAAATTTGAACAAGATATATATGAGAGAGTGAAATTATAGTAGAAATTGAAAAATAGTCTACTTTATGTTGCGCTCTATCATATACATCACATCTGTCATTCTCACGAGCGTCTGCGTGAGTCAGGCCAAACTATCGGACGTCTGCGCAAAACATGTAATAATGCTGTATCTCGTACAATTCCAATCAGTCTTGGTCGATTCGATGCTTCTACAGCTACCAAATCTATCCTGAATGTACATTTTATAATTTGCGCGTTAGTTGTAATTCACGATATCAAGTATTTACTGCAGAAGATTGAAACAAAATCATGGATAAATTTTTCAGTTGTAAGCGAAAATTCTACGATAATAAGGCATCAACAAGTGCACAGACGAGCATAGTTCCGAAAATTAAATCAAGGAAATATTCTCAGGAATACTTGAATTTTGGATTTACCATTACTGAAGTAAATGGAGAAGAAAAGCCCCTGGGTGTTATTTGCTCAAAAATATTGGCAGCAGACAGTATGAAACCTAATAAACTTAAAAGACATTTCGAAACGCTTCATGGTGAGTACATTAACAAATCTCGAGAGTTCTTTGAATCAAAATTATAATCATATGAAAAACAAAAAAAAAAATTTTAAAAAAAAACTTTGTCAGTGAATGAAAAAGCTTTACTTACTTCTTACAAAGTATCATATAAAATAGCCAGATGTAAAAAGCCCCACACTATTGCCGAAGAGCTTATTTTGCCTGCAGCAATTGAGATTGTAGAAACTATGTTTGGAGACAATTTAGCCAAAGAGTTACAGTCCATACCCCTATCAAATGATACTGTTTCCCGTCGAATTGATGGTATCGCTGAAGATGTAGAGCAACAGCTTTTCCGTAAGTTGCGTGATAAATTGTTTTCAATTCAGCTTGACGAGGCAACAGATAGCAATAAAGATGCTCATTTCATTGCGTATGTTCGATTTTGGGATGGTATGTCAGCAGTTGAAGAACTACTTTTTTGCAAACCAATAAAACTTAAAGCAACAGCAATAGCATTATCTAATATTTTAAATAATTTTATAAACGAGGCAAATATAGAGTGGAAAAATTGTGTCGGAATTTGCACCGATGGCGCTCGTACAATGTCAGGAAGATTTAAAAGTATACAAGCACTTGTTAAACAAAAATCTCCACTGTGCATCTGGACACATTGCATGATCCACAGAGAAGCTCTGGCTTCCAAAGAAATGAGTCCTGGTCTGAATATTGTGCTAACGACAATTGTGACTGTAGTAAATTACATAAAAATGAGACCCCTAAAATCAAGAATCTTTTCTGGACTTTGCAAAGACATGGGCGCAGTGCATTCATCATTGCTATTTTATTGCGAAGCAAGATGGTTATCACGCGGGAAATTTTTGCAACGTGTTTTTGAATTAAGAAATGAAATTACCATTTTTCTAGAAGAGGAAAACTTACCGGAAGCTGAGAAATTTTGTGATGGCTTATTTCTGATGGTTGAGCTACTTAGTCGATATATTTGAGAAATTAAATATATTGAATCTTCAACTTCAAGGATCCAATGTACATATGTTTAACACGAGTGATAAATTTAATGCTTTTTGTAGAAAATTAGAATTATGGAGCCGAAATTTACAGCAAAAAAACCTATAAATGTTTGAAAATGCGGATAAATGTGTACAAACTTACAAAACTGAAGAACAACATGTGGAAGTTGTTTATAGAACTATTGAATATCATTTAGCTATGTTGGCAAAAAGTTTTAAAAAATATTTTTTTGCTGAGGACAACTTGATAGCAAGTTACGAATGGGTTAGAGATCCTTTTAAAAATACCCCAGAAGGGCTCTCAACTATCGAAGAAGAAATTTTCATAGATTTCACATCCAGTGGTGAAATTAAAAGACAATTTTGTAATAAAACTCTTTCAATTTTGGGCAGAAGTAGATGATGAATTTTCTGCACTGAAAACAAAAGCATTTCGTATACTTCTACCATTTTCAACATCGTACCTTTGTGAAACCGGATTTTCTGCGGTGGCTGCTTTGAAGAGACAAAGTATAGATCTCAGCTAAATATAGAAAAAGAACTTAGAGAGTGTCAATTTCTAATATTAAGCCTTCATTTGAAAACCTTTGCTCTGCAAGACAAGCCCATGGAAGTCACTAATAATAATTTAACTTGTTCTTAAATTAGTATTAATAAATTAGTTATAAAATACATTATGCAGTACTGATACATTTATAAGTACACTGGCTGAAGTACCTGTTCTGCGATTATTTTTTAATAAAATAATACATTATTCTTGATATAATAGCTTAATTGTAAGGAGAGTAAAACCAAATGCACAACAATGTATACAAAAATATAAAATGATTTTTTAAAAATGAATGCTCCTATTATAAATAGTTTAAAACAAACTGTAATTTTAAGCCTCACAGAATTAGCATTTAGAATTAATATTAAATAAGGAAAATGAATGTAAAATTCTAAAGAAGAATAATTGTGTTATTTTTAATATTTAAAGCGAGAAACCTTCAAAATGTTTTAACCAGGGAGCAGGCGCCCAATCCACACTAACGTTAATGGTCGCGCGGTGTGACTAAGTCACCCCAATCCTTTTTTTTATAATTATTTTTACTATACACGATAAAAATCACAATTCCAGTGAATAATTTAATTAAAAGAAAATATACTTACCTACTTTCAAGGACTTTATATTTTTCTTTGATTATTTGAGAAAAAATCCAATAAAACTAAAGAAACTGTTCCAAATGTGCGTGACCTTAATAAAGAACATAAATCACAGACAGTTTTCACTAACAATACAAGAAAGTTATTTGCAAGCAAAAATGTCATATTTTGCTCACGTTATTGTAATTTTGCTGTTCTTTGATGATCTACAAATGGCATGTTGA
>BMAV01016062.1:70489-80684 GCA_019973955.1 Trichonephila inaurata madagascariensis | reverse complement strand
TCTTACGGATTAACAGAAACGTAATAAAAAAATCTCTCATCATGGGATTGCAGCAAAGCAAATAAAATGTCTTTTTTCTAACTTGATTTTAGGATCAAAGATAGCTAATGAACGTTTGAAGTGGAATCTTTTGAAAGTGGAAAACCAGATGATATATATAAATTATATCAGTGTAAATATGTATTTTTTATTTTTTCAGAAAGCATTTTGTTTTATTTCATTTCAAAAAATTATTTTTTTAAACCTTTTTTTTTCAATATGCTCGCGCCCTTTTGCAGGGTTATCGTGCCCCCCAAGGGGGGCGCGCCCCACAGTTTGAGAAACACTGTACTAAGTACTAAATTAAGAAAGAAATACAATATTTAAAGCTTAGTTGAGATTTTTGTTAAGCGTACGAAGACTTTTGTGGCGTAATTTTTTAGTAGCTTTTTGATAATTAATTTTTTAAAAAAATAGTTATACTATTTTTAAAAAATTAATTATGTTATTCCATTAAAAATAAGTTGCAGATATCATAAAAAAATTACAGTTACAATATATTAATTTTTATTAGTCGAAAACATTAAGTTTTTTAAGAAAATGCAAGTGTATGAACACTTTTGTGGCCCACTCTGTAAGTAATTTTTAAAAAATAGAATAACTATTTCTTAAAAAAATTAATTATCAAAAAGCTACTTAAAAACTACGCCAAAAAAGTCTTCGTACACTTAATAAAAATCTCAACTTAGCTTTAAATATTATATTTCCTTCTTAATTTAGTACTTAGTAGGATATCTTTTAGTGTCCACAATAACCTTTAAACGTCTTCGTATAGATTTAATCAATTTTTTATAATTTCTGCATCGATTTTCCTCCATTCTTCTGTGATTATTGTTTTTACTTCACATTTTGTGTTTATTTGTCACGTTTTCTTTTTTTTTACATCATAATCTCACCAAATATGTTCTACTGGGCTAAAAAAAAGTGATTGAAGAGGTGTTTTCATAATTTGGGGGCAGTTATAGAGACACCAGTGGCGTACAATGCAAGCAGTGCACTTGGCGTCATTACCCTGTTAAAAAATTAAGTCATCTCCAATATCCAAATTTCGGGCGGTTAATTTGAAATTTCTCTTTAAAATTATTAAATACAGTTCATGATTCACAATATCAACAAAAAATACCAAATTACCTAATTCTGAGGTCAATTTACACCCCCACGCCAGAACACCTTCACTTCCATGCTGAAGCATGGAAATGAAGGAGTTCTTGTTCCACATAAATTCATGGGATTAAACTCCTTATTTTTCATTTACAAGCTATTATTGGCCCATCGGAACCAAAAATGTTGAATTGTCTGCTATCCCAATCAATTTGCTGTCAATTTTGAATTTTCTCTGAAACTTAATTCCAAGAATCTAGATGGATCATTAAAACATGGAGGTAGAAGTGTTTTTGCGTGGGGGTGTAAATTGGCCACATAATTAGGTAATTTGGCATTTTTTGTTGATATTGTGAATCATGAGCTCTATTTAAATATTTTAAATAGAAATTTTAAATTATCCGCCCAAAATTTGGACATTAGAAACGACTTTCTTTTTTAACAGGATAATGACACGAAGCACACTGCTCTTAATGTACGCCACTGGTGTCTCTATAACTGACCCCAAATTATGAAAACACCGCCTCAATCCCTTTATTTAGCGCAGTAGAATATATTTGGTGAGATTTTGATGTAAAAAAAAAGAAAAATATACAAATAAACACAAAATGTGAAGTAAAAACAATAATCACAGAAGAATGGTGGAAAATCGATGCAGAAATTACAAAAAACTGATTAAATCTATACCAAGATGCTTAAAAGTTGTTGTGGACACTAAAAGATATCCTACTAAGTACTAAATTAAGAAAGAAATACAATATTTAAAGCTAAATTGAGATTTTTGTTAAGTGTATGAAGACTTTTGTGGCGTAATTTTTTAGTAGCTTTTTGATAGTTAATTTTTTTAAAAAATAGTTATATACTATTTTTAAAAAATTAATTATGTCATTCCATTAAGAAAAAATTGCAGATATAAAAAAATTACAATTACAATATATTAATTCTTATTAGTAGAAAACATTAAATTTTATAAGAAATTGCAAGTGTACGAACACTTTTATGGCCCACTGTACATATGGCAGAATCATAACATTATAAGTGGTAATTAATTTTTTTTAATTATCATTAAAGTATCGTATTGTCCTTTTAATTTCAGTCCAAATCAATACTTTAACACGTGAGAAAAAAACTTTTTCCAAGTTTTTACACAAGTCACCAAAATGGTAGCTAAGTCGCCAACGTCTCTGTATTTCTAATTCTTTAAATAATTAGTTTTAATCAAGTAATTTTTATTAATTATAAATTAAATTATTGTATTGTCATTCAAAATGATCCCGTATATAAAATTTCAGCTCAAGTGATTTAAAATGTATTTCATCAATGATTGAAATTCCACCAAGGTAAATAAATAAATATACAAATATATAAATATACATACAGAGTGCGACCTAATAGTAGGAATTGAAAAAGTAATCTGTTTAATACGTTATAAGACTATTAAGAGTACTAAACTATTAATATGGATTATTCCAATACATTGTACTTAATTTCTGACAAGTCAAAATTTGATGTAATTGTAAATATTCTTATCTTTACTTTTCACGAAAGTGATGCCAACGAATGTGATAAAATCGTTCATAGCACAAAATTATTTAAATATGTTAAAACAACTTTCATTTTAAAAAAAGTTAGTTTTTTCTTTAACATTACAGCATTTTATTCTAGATATACAAGTAGTACCATATACACTTTAATTCCAAGTGATAGAGGATTGCGCTATTTTATTCTTCATAAAACTAACAGAATTAAATAGATGTTTTTTCAATCATGTATGGTTATAAATGAAGTGAAGTCACTTCATGTCATATATATAAAAAAATTCTGATTAACATTGTCATCTGAAGACAATACTTCTTACAATTTTTTTGAAGGAAAATGTATTGACTTATTAAATTTTATAAAAATCGTGCCGCAATTTTTCCAAATTCAAAACATTTCTTGGATATGCATTGAAAAAAAAAAATTAAAATCTCTGATTTAGTATAATATCATTAACTTTAGTTTTAGTGAGTTTGCAACGGGTACTATTCAGATCTTCTACTAATCCTCTTGGGCAAAATATTCTTTAACTGTAATTTTAGTTTAAAAACCATTTTCCGTAGAGATGACTTGATTTTATACAAATGTAACTACTATTTAAGTGCTTGTCGTTGAATATGTGAGGTTAATGGATAATCGGGAAATATAAATATCAGAAAAGGGGTGAACAGCGACTGGGTGGTCGCACGTCTTGAGATAAATAGTCGACGTAGAATCTACCAGGAATTGAGAAAGTAAGCAACTTTAGAGCTGATTGAGCTATCAGGCTTCGAGAAGGATCGTAACAAGAAGTTTCAAATCTAGAAAAGAGAATTTCCATAATCTAGTACAGGGGTGGTGAACCTTTATAGATCAACGTGCCCTTTTTTTTTTCTAAAGAAGTGTTTAATGAAGAATAGACAAGCCGTCGAATAGTGTTGACTTATGATTATTGGGAAAATAATAAATCTAAATACGAACTGAAAACTTTTTATTTATTATGAAAAAATACTTTAGGTACTACATAGATGTAAATGTTTCAGTTATACGCGTAATTCAATTAAAGTAACATTACTGTGACTTCTGTTGTTGCAGATTGGGTGTGTGTGTAATAACTTATTTTAGGATTGTAAGATGTTACTTTTAGTAGAATGCACGTTGAATTAGAATCATCCACCAAATGGTTTCTAAGCAATTGATTATTTTTTCTGTGGTTCACTTGTTTGACAAGGAGATTTGTGATTTGTTTCAAAAGACCGTTCTACAGACGATGTTCTGCATACCACTGTTCCAGAACATAAAACACGTACTGCTCTGTCGCCCCCTTTACTAATAATACCATATTTCTAGATTCACCAAGTTTGAAATTCTCTGTTACAATTACTATGTTGCACCTTTAGTTCTGTTGCTAAACTAGCCATGTTAAATAACCGTTAAAAATTGTAAATGTAATACAAATAAACTCTAAAATACAGTTGTGTCAATGAAATTGACAATGCTATGCGTAGACAAATTTTGCATCATAAGCAACTGTATAATACTGACGTAACTAAGGCAAGACAATAACAAACGAGTTTTCTCACCGTGCCTCTGGTTCATTATCCTTGATCTAGTATATCCGATTAAGTGTTAGGATTTCAGATTGCTCCCAGAGTTTAACAGTAAAATTGTATATTTCATAAAGATAGAATAATAGCTATTTTTAAGATCACGTCTGCTTCTTCCTCGAATCCTCTTGTATCCGCGGCAAGTTGAACATGAATGTTATATAATTATTACATATTCCTCTATTTTAGACTTATGCAATACAGATCAAAATATTTGACAGTGGATAGGTTAACTTATGTCTGTACTCTGAGGAAACTACTATGCAGTACATAAAAAAATACAAGATTAGAACCAATTATGCTAAATTTTTTTTGAAAAAAAGAGTTTGGGATAAAAGATTAAAAATTTGAGAGGCAATTTTTGTTTTAATGAAAATACATTCATATAACTACATTATGTCTTGATGCAGCTCAATTATCTTTTGTCTTAATAATTGAAAGATGATTAATAAGCTTTTTGATGTATTAATTTTAAAAACTTTCCTTTGTTTAAAATGTTTTTAGTTTCATAATTTTGAAAGAGAGAGAGAAATAAAAAAAATTCAGTGGATTAAAGCCTGGTGAAAATTGGTATTTTGTAGAACTGCTGTCAGTTCATCATAGGCTTTAAACTATGCTTTCATAAATAATTCTATGTGCAATGAAATAAAAAATGGGATGAAGAAGATTTCCCCATGTCCTGTCAACTGTCCTCTTTCATCATAAATATCTTAAAACAATAACATTAAATCCTATGTTTGATAACACATTTGGTAATATAAATTCAAAAAAATACATACATAATTATATAAATGGGAAAAAAAGCACACTAAATGTATACAAGTAATGTATACTTTTAAGAGTATGCAAGTTTTCAATGTAGGCAATTCATTTTTGAATTATTTATGCCATTCAAAATTCTTCTTGACCATGATAATACTGCTAAAATCTTGATTAATTTTCAGTCACATGAGTTTCTTTTCCAATTTTGTCATATTTATTATGTAATTTAGAGTAACTTCAATATTCTTTTAAATTCTCTTTTTTAACCCAGTTACAAAACAACCCATATAAAACAAAAAAGTGTCATGTTAAGACTTATGCGTATCATATGATTGTACGCCGCAACAATTTTAATATATTGCTTCGATGTAGACATCTTCAGTTTTTGGTGGACATTTACGTCAAAGTGGAAAGTGAGCGCTTAAGGTTTATGACCTTGAACCAAACGAAACTGCGAGTAGAAAATTATATACATTTACAAGACGCGATAAGGAATGATGCGGATTTAGATCCAAATAACTTGGGTCAAATGGTAATTCACCCGTCATCATTTGTAAATAGCGCGAGATATCTTCATGAATACATGCAGGATGCGTTCACATACGTGCGTAACTATACGGGAGGCCTGATCTGATTATTGAAATGACATGTAATCCTGCCTGGCCAGAAATCACTAGAGAGCTCATTCTGGGTCAAAATTCAACGGACAGACACGACTTAACAGCCAGAGTATTTAAAATAAAAGTTCAAAAATTAGTTGCACTACTTACAAAAGGTAAAATATTTGGAGATATGAAGTGTTTCCTGTACTCGATTGAGTGGCAAAAAAGAGGTTTGCCTCACTTGCACTTAATGCTGTGGTTGATGGAAAAATTACGCTCTAACCAAATTGACGAAGTCATAAGTGCGGATTAACCAAAACCAGGAACTGATCGAAAGCTCTATGATGCTGTGACCAAAAATAGGATTTACCGTCCCTGTTGTGCACTTAATCCGTGATCACCATGTATGAAGGAAGAAAAATGTACCAAAAAGTATCCAAGGGCGCTTTTAAAAGATACTCAAACCAACGACAAAGGCTATCCTCTGTACAGGAGTAGAGCACCAGAATATGGCGGCCGTTCGATAACTCAAAAAAAAACAAGAGGCAGAAAACAGGAAATATTGATTGACACACAATAGCTGGATTTGTCCCATTTTCTCCTCTTCTCTCTAAAATGTTTAATTGCTATATAAATGCAGAGTTCTGATAATACGGTACGGAAGATAAAACATATTTATAAATATATAAAAAGGTACTGACCAGGCTTTTTTTATCATCCGACAGCAAGGTAATGTTAATATTGACCCGAGAGGTGAGGTGCAAACATTTCGAGCCGGTCGATATGTTACTAGAAACAAAGCAGCGTGGCGGATCTTGGGTCTGCCTTTGCATGAGAAACACCCAACATCCACTCATCTTGCGATACATCTGTCCAATGGTGAGCGGATTTACTTCACTGAAAACAATTTTAGGGAGAAATTGGTCACATCACCTAAGACGACACTAAATGCATTTTTTCTGCTTTGCCAAAATGACACATTTTCAAAAACATTACTTTTTGTTGACGTACCCCTCTACATGGAACGTGTGGTTGAAAGAATGAAAACGTCGTTTACAAGGAACACCTGTCAATGGCTAGCGAGGTATGAAGGCAGGAGATGCTCTTGGGCGTATTTACACAGTGCACGTTAGCAACTTTGAACGTTAGTGTTTGCGAATGCTGCTGAATGTAATACAGAGCCACACTAACTTCTTGGATCTAAAAACAGTTGGCTGCCAAGAACTTAAAACTTTTCGACTAGCGTGTGAGAAGTTGGGGTTGTTGGAAGATGACAACCACTGGGATGCCACATAGAAGAGGCCGTGCTGTGTCGCTCTCCTTCAGAAATAAGAGAGCTATTCACAATATTGATATGCACTTGCGGTTTATCCAATCCACTTCAACTATGGTATAAAACTGAGTTATCAGAGGATATCTTGCACAGATTTGAAAGGATGGATCAAATCAACAATGATCTGTGCTTGAAGGAAGCACTGATACTTATAGAAGACAAAATAATAATGATTTCCGGCTAGAAATTGTCCGACTTTGGTATGCCTACACCACAGCGTCGAAGAGAGCTGTCGACCGATTTAATCAAAGAGCTTAGCTACGATACAGCTTTATTAGATGCTCAAGTCAGCGAAACTGAGCCACGTCTGCAACTCGAGCAAAAAGACATTTATAACAAAATATTACAACTAGTTGAGCTTGGTGAAGGCGGCCTTTTTTTTCTTGGTGCCCCGGGCAGTACGGGCAAAACTTTTTTTGTTTAATTTGCTTTTAGCAAAAATTCGTAACGACCGTAATGTTGCATTAGCTATGGCTTCCTCTGGGATCGCTGCAACATTACTGAGTGGTGGACGGATGGCAAATTCAGTTTTTAAATTACCTTTTAATCTGGCAAGTGAAGAAACCCCAAAGTGCAACAGCACTAAGAACAGTGCCCACGGTGCCCTGTTGCAACAATGTAAGCTGATCTTGTGGGAAGAGTGCACTATGTCCCACATACGTGCCATCGAGTGCTTGATTGCTGTCTACAAGACATACAAAGCAATCTAATGTTGATGGGTGGTGTGGTAGTGTTATTGGCAAGGGATTTTAGGCAGACTTTACTTGTTATCGAGAGAGGCACTGCAGCAGACGAAATTAACGCGTGTCCGAAAGCATCACATCTGTGGACCAAAGTTGAAAAGCTTAATCTTACCACTAACATGCAAGGCCAGTTATTCAGCGATATCGAGTAAGAAGCATATGCTCCAAAAATCCTAGAAACTGGTGAAGGCCAGCTAGACACCGACCTAGAAGTATGATTCTTTACCCACACCAATTTTGTCATGCTGTGGAGTGGGAAGACGAGCTCACATTGATCAAGTTTTTCCGAATCTGCTACAATATATTCTCGACGAAAATTGGTTGTGTGAAAGAACCATACTGGCACCAAAAAATAAGACTTTTGTGAAAATAAATAAAAAAAAATCTTGGGTATCATTGTATAATTCCATCGTCACAGTCATGTCATCCGATGGCACTACCAGCTATCCCGTGGAGTTCCTAAACTCTTTGGAGTTATCTTGGGTGCCATCACATAAGCTGGAATTAAAGGTAGGAATTAAAGGACGCGCCAAGATTATGCAACGGTACTCGTTGGCGAATCACCGAACTAGGAAGGCATATTGTGAAGGCCACAATCTTAACTGGTGAAGCCAAGGGAGACAATGTTCTTATACCACGAATCCCAATCATACCCAATGATTTTCCATTTAATTTTAACCATTAACTTCCCAATTTTTTAAATTTCTATGTGAAAAAATTATATCAGCTAGCTCTCAAGTAATAATAAAAGGGAAATATATATATAAAAAAAGTTAAAAAGATTTAAATTGAATTTCAGTCATTTTATTGTCTGTTGCAGAAGTGCAACATTGCGCAGTAGTGCTGTAAATTACAAAAAAAAAATTTATATGAGGATTTTAATATATTTATTGTTATAAATTGCTTTAGCCTTACATACAATGAAAAGTTTTAAAACAGTTATTCATTTTGTTTTAACAAAGTCCTACTTTACACTTTTCGCATTCAAAATGCATAATTTCTCTTGGGAGCGTGTCATCTCCATGGAATTTTATTACTTTTTCATTCAATGAAATATTTTGAATTTTCCATAAAAAATTCTTTGACATTGTTTTATTATTCTTAAAATTTAAATTTTAAAAAGGTTCTCTGACTGAAAAATTTGTATCTTATTTATTATCATAATCAGATTTTTTTTATATTTTTAATTGTATTTTATGAACCAATACTATTTTCCCAGTCACTATCCGAATCTTCATCAAATGATACACAGTGATGTAAAAATGAACATCATCACCACAATATTCATCCTCACATAATTTGCTCGAATTATTCATATATCTAATCAATTTCATCTTGGGTTAGTATATGCGTTTTGGCCATACCAAAATGGTAACCAAAGTCCGATGTTGCAGACCTGCAACATATAATTAAAATCAATTTTCTTTCAAACCTTTCCATTAGAAAATCAAAATTACTTTTAAATGAACATAAAATGTTTAAATTTCTTACCTGGTAATTTATTTCTTCAATAAACACAAGAGGAAGCATAAAATATAACGGATTCTTTTTATAGCAAAAACACAGTTCTTAAGGCATCAGAGATCTTTATAATTGTTGTGATTTCTGGAAAAAATTTACTTCCATCTAGTGACAAAATTAGCATGTATTTCGTTGCAGTAATCTTTTTTCCTCAGGTAAGTAATTTGTAGGTAATTAAAAAAAATATTGAGTCTGTTAAATTAAAATAAATCATATGTTGCAGAAATGCAACAGTGGGAAGTTAAGGGTTAAACGCCTGCAGTTCCCATTAAAAGTTGCATTTTCGATGACTATCAACAAATCGCAAGGTCAAACTTTAAAGGTAGCAGGCAAATATTTGGGCACGCCATGTTTTTCCCACAGCCAGCTTTACGTGGCTTACTCACGTGTTTCTAAATCGCGAAATCTGCATGTTTATGCTGAATGACAAAAAAATCGTTTAACATAGTTTATAGGAGTATATTGCAGTAGTTACATATAACTTTTGCATTACCATTTGGCAGCTGCGGTAGCCCAGTGGTCAAGGTATCGGATCATGGCAAGCATGTCAGGAGTTCGAGCCCAACACACACTAAAGACCAGGTGTGTAGGGGTGCGATGCAAGTTAAATCTGTCGAGAGCTCAAATGTCCTCCCGTTGGTGTGGTGTGGTAGTTAGGAGAGGGATGCTAGCTCAGGCGTAGTCCACATCACTTGACCATGGTTCAAAATTACGAGGTCTATCGCCAAAAGCCCTCGTGTAGCTAAACAGTGTGACGTTAATATGCACTCATTCAAGTTATATAAACAGCAATCATCATGTGCATCTATCAACACAAAATATAGAGAGAGAATTTATATAATACCTATTAGTGAGATCATCATCAAAAATACTTAGTTTCAATTTACATACATTTCTCCTTGTTTAACGTCAATCCCGCGCGCTTCCAGCAACAACCGAAACACTTCTCTTAAATGCTTAACGTGGTGT
>BMAV01016062.1:11101-30580 GCA_019973955.1 Trichonephila inaurata madagascariensis | reverse complement strand
AAATCACCTCTTTTTACTGAATTCTACATGAATATAGATTATTGTAAACAACAGTGTGTCAAGTTATTCATTTAAGGGTAAATAGAAAGTCGAAAAAGGTTATATTAAAATTCTGAATATTTCCAATGCTTTTATAGAAGGTAAACATCCTACAGAAAATGTCTATATGTAAAGTCGTATTTCGTTTCATGATCCTAATTACCGTTAAATATCATAGAACTGATCTAAGTACACTTCTTGGGTCAATATTTGTAACTAACTCAATGCGACAAATTTATTTAGGTCTTAAATTTATTAGCAGGATAATATCAATATACATGAGCATTTAGACTTTAATACTTATGTAAAAAAATCCAGAGTATTCTTATGCTTAATACATTTCAGCTGGGGTTGCACAGATTTCTTTAACACACAATGTTGATATTTCAATAACAAGTGTAGTCTTTATATGAAATTTATCAAAATTATTGAATTTTATATTTTAACTGTATAAATACCAATAATTGCATATTTGTTATCCATAGTAAAAAAAAAAGGTTCATCTGTGTGATATAGATACCACACAAATATTTAATAATTTTTTTTGTGTGTGAAAGAATTATGGATTTAAAAATGACTTTTTATTTTGATCATGTACAAGAGAACAGGAATTTAATATTCAATATATGCACACAATATTTTATATTCTATAATACACACATTTTAATGCCTTAAATTTTTACCACATTCAGAATGTAATTCTCGATAAATTATATCTTTTTACTAAAACAATACTGCGAATAGACTTTCAGAATGTTGCATGATTTTTTATATATAATTTTACAAATGGTAATTTTCATTTCTAATGTTTGAAAGTGGTATAAATTATATATATACTTGTTTTAATATGACATGTATGATTACATATTAGATCTTTGTGTTCTTATTTTAGGTAATTAAAAACAGAAATATCTCTTTTATAACTACTCTGAAGATGTGTACAACAAATAAAATTTAAGCTAACTAAATATATTTTATCTTTTTATATGTATGTTCTCTATATAATTTAATTTAAAATAAACAAAAATTTACATTCCTGTAGACATCTATCCAAAGTCCGATTGGATTGTTCGGCCACTTATCCCGCCAAGTTTTTTCTTGCCAAATCGTAGGGTTTCTACTCCAAAACACAACACACAAAATTACGCCAAACTGGCGATATTTCAAAATTTATCGGACCAGTGGCCGATTCGAACTGTTTAGAAGTTTCTTATGTGAACAAAAAAATAGTAGAAACGGGGTTTGGTTTTTGGTGGCGACGGTTTCTAAATGGTTGGTATTGAAAACAAATGTCATTCTTATCCATGTTTACAAAACACTCGAATTTTTACCGGGATATTAAAAAAAGATTTTTTTTCCGACAATCGACGTCAAATACGAAATTTTAGCGGGTATAATATAAATGTGCAAAAGCATAAATAATAGTAAACAAAGAAATGTTTGGCGGTAAAAAAACGAAAACATAATCACATGTCCTCTTCATGATAATCGCGCTAAAAATTCTAGTTGTTCCCATGGTTACATTTTATAATCACGTGAATCTATCAACCAATCACCAGATTCTCAAGTAAACGCACCCCATTCTCATGTAAACGGGTCGAAAAAACATTCCGGTGTAATCCCGGCTTTCGTCCGCATTTCGAAATTGCCGGTATTTTGCCGGCATCCATGTAAACGGGGCTTTATAGTATCACAATTGTGGCGAACTTTAGGTGTCATCTGGTGGCTTCCTGCAAATTGCATATGATTCTTAAAGATGTGTGTAGTCATTTCACGGGATATATATACATATATATATATTTGAGTTCCATTTCTATGTGACTCTGAATTAGTCTTAATTTACAGACATGAGTGTATATCAGAATAACTTGCAAAAAGTACTTGATAAATATTTCTTATAATATTTTTCTAAAATAATATAAATCATGTTTGAAATCGTATATACTGTATAATTAATTTTTAGAATAGAAACTTCATATTTAAAATATGAATATAAATTTTGTGCAGAAACTACGCATACAAATTAGGTATAAAAAGAAAATTTCACCCAGTCTTTAAGCAAAAAAAAAATCTATCTTTCTTTTAATAATAACAAATTTAAAAATTTGAGAATTGTATTCTACCCCTTTCTTTAAGTTCATATAGAATTTGAACTTTTTTTCTATTTCTTATACCTCGTCTCAGAAATGTACGTCGATCAGAAATAAAACCAACAAAAAAATTTAAAAGGAACCATTTTATGACAATAAGGAATAGAATGAAAATAAATGTAATATAATTTTTCCTTTATACTTAGCAATCTCCTTTCCATATTTACTTATTAATATCTTTTTTAAATTTTAGGATATAATTGCAATATCTTATACAACAATATCTTATGCTGAGGTTTTCTAGAAATATATTTGAATAGATCAATTTTTATTTTTAATTGAATGAGCATTTGAAATTTCTTTAAATAAAATTAATAAATGAAATTTCTTTAAATGAGCATTAGAAATTATTGTAGTTGTGATTGAAATATATAAATAACTTAAGAAAATTAACTGCAATTTAATAAAGAATTAACTATGTAGAAAATAAACTTAATTTTACACAATATCTTTTCAAACATTACATAGATTATTTAGAGATATAGTTTCTATTACTGCATTTAAATGAAATTTCAACAAAATATAAATTATTTCAGTCCTTCATAATAATACATCATGATCTTTGCTTCTCAACATTTTCTTTTTCTCATATATTATCAAAAGAATTGAATAAATTGTTCAGTTATTCAAAGAAACCATTTTATTTATAAATTTTGAAATTACAACTTTTTTTTATTTGTTAATAATTCTTAAAAGAATAGTACTCACTTAAGGTACTATATATAAATACATCAATAATTCTCATATATAGCTTTATTTCTGCTTTAAATTTGCTTGTGCTAGACATTTCTAATGAATTAATACTACTTTAATTTTAGAACTTAAAATGAATGAAATTTTTTCTATAACACTGAATACTTTTTATATGCGATTTTTATGTTAAATATAGTGAAAAAGTAATAATTCTCAATACATTAATATTAATAAGTGGAAATTAGGTTTAATACTATAATCCTATGCACCACTACAATTAAAATTTGTAAACATATCATTAACTTTTTAGGAAAATGAATTTGTAATGCTCTTGTTTTTTCATATATATTTAACGCGTTGACAAATATTTAAAGGTCCTCTTACGTAAGGTGAAACTTACATAGCAAATGGAAATTTTCAGTAATACTTTCATTAATACTAAAATAAGAGGAAATCACATAAAAGAATTACAGATATATTCAAAATGTTGAAAAAATATGAATTTTTCCCTCACACATTTATTTTATTATTGCAAAGAGTCAATCAAACACACAAATTGGCATTAGAACAATCTTATACCATAGTTTGGTTTAAAATTATGCTTGTGTTCTAAAAACCATTTCAAATTTCAGAGAATGAAGAAAGGTTATTTCAAAATTCTGAATAATGAATTCAATTTTATTCAGCTTCTAAAAACAAAATTTTCCCTTACAGCTCTATAATTCTCATTTATACACAACTCTTTAATAACAAAATAAATGCAAATTCCATGTCTTCATATTAAAACCCTAGTTATTACAAACGTTACTCTTTTAAAGTATAGAAAAAGTAAATATATAGCAAATGATTATCATATCTATAATGAAATGGCAGGAAATTAAAATTTAACCCTTAAGGATCTTGGTCAAATAATACCGGTCTTATCGAAAGTCTTAGAAATTTAAACACTAAGTGAAAGTGATGATATTTTTAGATGGATCCATAAATTTTCCTTTCGATGTGTTTCAAATAATTGCTGAGGATTAAAAAACTAAAGCTGCTGCAGATATTTCAAAATAAAAACATTAAACTAGCTCAATTTGAGAAGGAAATCGATCTTTAGTGAATCATACTAAAATCATGTGATGAAAATTAAATTCATAAGTTTACTGCAGGGTTATTTTTTAATAGGTAAAAAATTATGACCCACATCATAAGTATTAACCTCATTGATTCTATTTAAACATAAATAGATAAAACAATGGATTTATTTTAAATGAAAAAGTCACTTACTACCATCTGCCACCAGTAGAATCAAACCAAAAAGAATGCAACCACCTACGGATCGATCGAATGGTTCTCCCCTCCCTGAATTGCCGTGAATGCTCTCACTGGCCCTCTGGTGGTTAGGAAACCAATCTTGTCCTACATAAACATAAAAACAGTTTATATCTCATTTCTTTTCTATACTTTTGAATTTAAAAAAAACACTGAAAAAGCCGAAACTTGTATATTTTTTTTTAACTACAGGACATTGGTTTAGAAAAATAAATTTCCATAACAGGCAGATTTAAGGAAAACAGCCAAGCATACTGTATTAAACATAAAATAAATAGCATTTATTGTATGGAATCCAGACAGTTAGCTTCTAATACTACTTTATTATGGTTGTTTACATCAACAAAGTCATCCAGTTTAAGTGTAGATGTTCGGGGTTTGATTATATTGGAGACCCTACAATCGTTGGTTCCTGGTACCTAGCATTCACCACACTCTCATGTGTCTTTCTAAGTGTATGAGTCGACGTATTTTATAACTCACATTTATTTAGAATACATACACAATTTCAAAAACATATACTCAGAAAACTCAAAGAATGGTTTTGAAAAGAAAAGATTAATTGATTGATTATTTATCAATGCTGCATTCTGTAGTAAGAAGCAGACTACAGGTGACTCGCATTCAATTTTGAACCTAGGTCAAGAAACGAGGATGAGTGGAAAAAAGCTTTAAATAATTATTGAAGAATTTAAGCAGTAATTTACTTATTTTAAAGCTAAGGGCATTTTTTATAGTTATCTTCATTTTTTTAAATTTTTCGTTTAATTTTTTTAAGGTACTTTTTGTACTTTACAAGGTATTTTATATATTTTTAGGTTAATTAAAATATAATTCATTAAGAATGTTTTTTTCGTACATCTATTTTTTACGAACAATGCCTTTATTATACAGTTGGAAAATTTGTACTAATATTAATTTACTTATAAACCTTCAGCATTCTTACATATTTTTTCAGATCACGACATGTTTGTTAATATCTATTTTTATTTCTAACGATAATTACTTTAAATAAAAGAAGCATTCGCATTTATTTTTAAACCTGATTATATCACCATATATATATTAATTATCATGCAATTGGCAGGTGATTTTGACATATCGGTTTTGATTGCAAATATAAATCCTTAATTTCCGATTGGAGACATTGAAGGATAGCGATATTAATGTCGCCATACAAATCTTTGAGAGGCCGGTAAGCGATGGGTTCCCCTAATTCTGGACCTTGGTCAAGTGACGAGGATGACACCCCTGCAAGTACCACACTCTCCTTATTTCCTCACTCACCGAACGAAAGTATATTTGAGAAAACAAGAGGGTTATCAGAGGCCCAAACATGCGGTGGGTCTTCAGCGACACAAGGCTCAAACTCATGTCACAAAAGCGGAGAGTCTTTAACCTTGGACACTAAGCTACAGTGGCCACAAAGATTTGTCTAATGTTGATATCAGTGACACAGATTTATTTCATTTTTATTTGCTTTCTTTTTACTAAAAATAAAACTCCTAGGTTTATATATACTAAAAGTGTTAAACACTGGAGATGTTTTTATAACTTTTTCTGGACATTTTCTAAATTTGAAAAAATATTTCTTTCAAGTTTGTGAATTGGCTTCATTCAAGAACAAAAAAAAATTTAACAATTAAAGAGTTTGAATACATTACATGTGCTTTTTTTATTTTTTTTTTTATCAAGCTTCAGTCTTGTTATTTATTGTACTTACAGTAAGTTCGAATTTTATCAATTATATTCAGTTTGTAACATATATTTGCAAAAAAAGTAAGATGCTATTTTTATTAACATTTAGCTAACAGAACGATTAAAAGTGAACTAATTTAAACATGCACGGCTTTTACATAACCTGTGTCCAGTAGCACACACAGGAATTTTTCAGGGGGGTGTCTGAGGTTGAAAGTTCATCATTCTTGTATCATGCTATTTTTGATTTTGTCGATTTTCAGGAACAAAACACAGTAAAAAACTAATTATTGAATAAATAATTAGCATTAATTATTTAAATTAATAACAAATATTTAATTAAATTTTACATACTATATACTTAGAATTATAACCAATTGGAAAAAAATCAAGGGATTGGGGGGTCCGGACCCCCCCTTGTGTGCGCCACTGCCCGTGTCATATTAAATGCCAAATTTAGAAAAACTAATACAAATAACGTCCTGAGTATGTCAACGTTTACTTAAGTGACCAATTTCCTAAAAATTTTCAAGGGCAAATAATATTTACTCCTTTCATAATCATTTATGTGTGTGTGTTTAGTCTCACAGATATAACTAAGTGCAGATATCGAATTTCTAATTTTAATGAATGGATGCAAATTCATTAAATATATATGTCCACATAAAAATTTATAAAATGAGTTGATGATTTGGTGTTTCATATAGTGCAAATGAATTATTCATAAGACTTCTATTAATAAATTCTTTTTATAGTTCTGTATTTCTAAATATTAATTTTTTTTTCATTTTGACATCTTTATAACAATGAAAAAAGCATTGACAATACTGCATAGATTCAGGGGCAATTTAAAGTCTAATTAATAGAAATAAAATTATAAAAATGTACTTTGTTCTCACATTTCCTTTGGGAGCAGGTTACAAAAATCCTCATCAAAATCTCAAAACTACTGGAGATACTATTTATGATATGGTTTTGATTCAGTGTGTAAGAAAACCAAGATTAGAGAATTTTCGATATATATGAAATACATTCTACCCAGAAATGAATTTCTCCAACAGTCACTCTGTTAATTTTTTATTAATTTTAAAGCTGGCATCCGATTTATAAGGGAGAAATATATCAATATTTTTTAAAAGCATCATGAAAGCCTTCATTTTAATTTGGAATTATCATATTGTGAAAAATAGGGCTTTTTTGTTAATAAAAAAAGAAAGAAAGACAGAAATATTCCAACTGGAGACTCACAGCCATATACTCATTTTGAAATCTCTTTTTACTTCAACTGTTATTTTAATTGGAACTAAAAAAAAACGATATTCCATTATGTTAAATTATATCCAATTACTATGGGAATGTAGTATATATATATTTCAGACTTTGCTTTATAATGTAAGAATGTAGATGATCAGATATAGGAATTTAAAGTGTATTTTTTGGAGGAGATATCTTTTTAATTAAAATTATTAAATATAACTATAAAATAAATTTATCAGGTATATATATAGTGTTCAAAGCTTAGGATGCAAGTTATTTCTGGTTGTGAAAAATATAATTAAGTTGTGTGAGTCTTGTAACATTGTTAAGAATCGTGTTAACTTGCTCATTAAGAAAAAATTATTTAGCCAAATAAAGCTCTATTGTTATACAATAAACATAAAACAAAAATTATAACTTGAAATCATCATAATGTTTGTAAGTAGTATTAAGTAGTTTGGATTGTTTCAAATTAATGCAAAAGAATACAAAATTCTTATGTCTCTTCAGATTTTTAATTTTTAAATATGTTTCAAGAATACTGAAGAAAAATTACACCCTACATATTCAACTTTGGTATATTTTTTGCAAAGATACCACAACATACAGGTCTCAGATTTCTAATTTATGGAGCAGATACAAATTCATATAATACATATGCATAATTAAAATTTTTACAAAAGCCTTTGACTATTCGCCGTTTCATCTTAAAATTTTTATTATTCAACAATTATTTTTATTATGTTTTGAGCTTCTAAATTTAAATAATTTAAACTTGAAAATAAATCTAAAATAATTTCAAATTAGTCAATTATGACAATTCTCAAGTCTTTCTATTCTCGCATGCCTTGATATGCAAATAAGTTTATATTTGGTTTTCACATAAGAGATAAATTCTATTAAACCATCACTTTGAGTAAAAAAGAAAAATCCATAACAGTTCTTTGTACATGATAAAGAGATGAGGTATAATTAATGCAATTCAAAAACAACCATCATTAAATATGCTGAATAAAATTAAGTTATCATAACGGTATAATGAATCGTTAATCAAGTAATAACCTACTCATGCCATTTACATTAAACTACTTACAAGAAGAGGGCATGACTAAGGAAATTCATTTTGGAACGAGACTTGGTGTAATAGTAGTACTCCTTTAGGGTGTTCAACCCTCAATGTAATTCCGCCGAATGGCCAGTCAATTCGGAGAAAAAAGCCTTCAAAATTACATTTCAATTTCCTAAAAAGATTTTGTAGCTCAGTTGATATATCATCTGCATACTATGCGCGAGGTCTGGGTTCGGCTCATTGGTCAATTTTTTTTTCATTTCATTCAATTATTTTTAAAATTAAATAAACTTATCTATGAAAGGTTTATTAAATATTAAATAATATTTCATGTAATTATTTTGTATTTTATAAAGTAAAAAAATACTGTAACTATATAAATATTTTAATTATAAATATATAATAAATATTAAATGATATTCACATAAAAACTAGTTAATAATAGTTTTACAATGTGAAATAAAATATACTAAAAGTAAAATATTATATATAATATAATGAAAAATATGTCTTTTTTTTATATATTAATTTAATTATTTTATAATTTTATAAAACATTTAATAAGTCCTTTTTAAATAAATTTTTTTCTTTTAAAAATTTTATTTAAATAATTAAAAAAAATTAATAACACTGGTCAACATGATTTTTGTCTCATGAGTACTAATAGTTGTACTTAATGCAGTTTTTTATTGTGTTTTCAAATATGTATTTGAAATTTCTCCATCACCCACAGTTTTTTTTTAAATTTTAATTAATGTATTAAATATTTTTTCTAATAAACGATCATTTCTCCATTGTAAAATAAAAATTCCTAGAGCATTGTAAATGTGATGGAACCACACGAGCTAACTCAAATGGTATCAATGCTACTGTTGTGCAAGTTCAGACATGTACAGACACTTTGGCACCAGACACAACAGACAGGCCCAGACATGGTCTAGACTTGCATGCATTGATTAGATCGATGTCAGTTGTGAGATAGTAGTGAACCAGTAAACACGTAATTGTGAGTGCTTTGTGTCTGGATTGTTGTATGTTACGTATTTACACATTTATTTCTTTTAATTTGTTGTTAGTTACAAAATGCATCGAGCTTGTTTAAATCAGCATAACAACTTTTGTTATATATGTGGTGAAATGACGCTCAAGTCCCAAAGGCCAAACCTCACTCCACTAGTAAAAAAGTGTAATGAACTTTATTTTGGATGCAAAGTGAGGGACCAAACAAGGACATGGGCCTCACATATATGTTGTTTATCATGCACTAGGCCTCTCACTGCATGGAAGAATGGCACACGGCACATGCCATTTGCTATCCCTATGATTTGGAGGGAACCCAAAGATCACTCCTCTGACTGTTATTTCTGCTTAATAAACATTAAAGGGATGACGTCAAAATCAAAACATACGGTGGTGTACCCTGACTTGCAATCTGCAATGAGACCAGTTCCGCACAGCGAAGAATTGCCCATACCAAAGCCTCCAGAACACGTGACTTTAAATGAAGAGAGCTCAGATTCCGATAGAAGTAAGGAAGAAGAAGAAACAGTTTATGGTGATACAACTTTTGAACCAAGCTGTTCATCTGAGCCTCATTTATTGACTCAAGAAGATCTTAACGATCTTATACGAGATTTAAAGTTATCCAAAAAACAGTCTGAAATGGTTGGTTCCCGGCTAAAAGGATGTAATCTTCTTCAAAAGATTACAAAGATATGTACTTATCGTAGTCGTCATTCTCAATGTAAAGACTATTTTTCAGAAGAAAATGGCTTAGTGTTTTGTAATGACATTTCTTCTCTTATTGAGACATTTAGTATTGAACATAACCCTATAGAATGGCGCTTGTTCTTTGTTTTTTCCAAAGCATGTTTAAAAGCAGTGCTTCTGCATAATGGAAATAAATTCCCATCAATACCTGTGGCTCACTCTGCTAGTATGAAAGAGACATATGAAAACTTTCAATTTATATTGGCAAAACTTCAATATGCAGTGTATGAATGGAATATTTGTGGTGATTTGAAGGTAACTGCATTTATTCTTGGTCTGCAGCTTGGTTACACAAAAAACTGTTGTTTTTTGTGTCTTTGGGATAGTAGGGACAGAAAAAACCATTACATCAGAAAAGAATGGCCTAAACGCGAATCATTCATTCATGGACAAAAAAAATGTGAAACATGATACATTGTGTAATCCTAAAAATGTGTATCTACCTCCGTTACATATCAAACTAGGATTAATGAAGAATTTCGTGAAAGCCATGGGTAATACTCCTGGTTTCATGTACTTAAAACAGAAGTTTCCTAAAATTAGTGAAGCAAAAATTAAAGAAGGGATATTTGTGGGTCCACAAATACGATCACTAATGCATGATGAGAAGTTTGAGGAACTATTGAATCCACTGGAGAAAGCAGCTTGGAAAGCATTCAAAAATGTAACTCACAGTTTTTTGGGAAATCTAAAGGCGGAAAATTACCGTGATATTGTTCATGATCTTATAAAAATTTGGGCTGTAATATGTCCTTAAAAATACACTTCCTGCACTCGCACTTAGATTTCTTCCCGGAAAAATCTTGGTGAAGTGAGCGATGAGCACGGGGAACGCTTTCATCAGGAGATTTCAGCGATGGAAAAGAGATATCAAGGCAAATGGAATACTAATATGCTGGCCGATTATTGTTGGACCATCAAGAGGGATACTCCACAGGCGAAATATAAAAGAAAATCGTGATTTCTTAATTTCTAGGTGAGTTCGAATGTTCGAATATTGTGTACTTAAGAATGTAGAAAATATTAAAGTGTTTCAAATTATAAATGCCTGTCTCTCGAAAACCTTGCGTGATGAAGAAAAATCGATATCATATTTGAATTCAGGAGAAGAAATACTATCAGAATCACATATTTTTCTTTCTGAGACAAAATTTTTTTTCTTTTTTGTTGCCCAGTGTAATCATTTCAATAAGTAAATTAATAATTTTAAAAATAAACTAATTTTATTAATTCATATTAATTAATTTTAATTATTAGTTATTTTAATTATTAATTATTTTAATTAAAAAATATTTTAAATAATTTTATTAATAAATAATTTAAATAATAAATTTAATTAACTGTTTTCACTTCATAAAATACAAAATGATTACATAAAATATCATTTAATATTTAATAAACCTTTCATAAATATGTTTATTCAATTTTAAAAATAATTAAATGAAATGAAAGAAAAAAAAAGAAAGAAATTGACCGATGAATCGAACCCAGACCTCACGAATAGTATGCAGATGATATATCAACCAAGCTACGAAATTGTTGGAGGAAATTGAAATTTAATTGTATAAAAGCTAAGCATGAATTTCGAAGGCTTTTTTCTCCGAATTGACTGTCCATTTGGCGGAATTACATTGAGGATTGAAAACCCTAAAGGAGTACTACTATTACACCAAGTCTCGACCCCAAATGAATTTCCTTAGTCGTACCCTCTCCTTGTTAGTAAATACACTTTAATTTTTCCCCAACATTACACAGATATTAATTTCTATATATATTATAGATAAAATTTCTTTTTTACAGGCTACTGCACAGTTAATAATCATAATTTTAGAAAAATTCAAAATCAACCGAATTCCTTGATTTCATTATATGATGAGAAAACAATTGAACCCTACGTAAAATCAGACAGAATTGTGTATACTGGTCATACAAAAACAACGCATCAATTTTACTAGCACAGTGATAGCCATTTAAATAGGTTTTCTTTATGTGAATAGCATGAAAAAAATGATAATTAATATGAATAATTACATAATTCCAAACATATATAAGTAATATTACATTTTATAATACAAACAAATTTGTAACCTTTTCATTCACTGTAATGATTTCAAGAATAACTTTCAGAAAATTCAAGAAACCTTCCTCGTCTCTTATAACTTTTAATGGTATTATAAACTTGAATGTAATACCATGAAAAGAGTCTCACAAGAAATATAATTCAAAAGATACATATTTATTCAAATTTTTTTTCTTTATCTCAAATGAGAGTGGTACATATATAAAGTACAAATATTTTCATACCGTTGAAAATATATAATTGTTGACCACATATTTTAATCTTAATTTGAATAAAGTTCATACTTAAGTATTTAATTACTTATATATTCTGAATAAATCTTGGAATTCAAAAAGTTTATATAATTTTACTTCCCAAATTTGAATTAAAAAGGCGTTTCTTGTCAATTGCCTCTATAACTTCAAAACTTTCCTTCACAAATACAATTATTACTATCAGTAAAATTTTAGTAACAAAAAAAATTTCTTTACTCGCTCATATTAATATAACCACTTGATACAAAAGCATGGCACAATTAAAGCATTGGAAGAGTAAAATATATAGCCAAAGATAATCATTTCTTCTGAG
Source organism: Trichonephila inaurata madagascariensis (assembly GCA_019973955.1). Taxonomy (NCBI): domain Eukaryota; kingdom Metazoa; phylum Arthropoda; class Arachnida; order Araneae; family Nephilidae; genus Trichonephila; species Trichonephila inaurata. The sequence continues at coordinate 17,940 of BMAV01016062.1, read as the reverse complement.
AGAGGTGAAATGACCAAATTGTAAGTAAAACATACCTTTTCCGCACCAAAGACTTCTGACATGAAGCTTTTATGTACAACACTATCTATTTATATGTGCACAATATTCTTCACCGACACCCCGAACTGTAAAGGAATATATCAAATTAAAAACAATTATTATTTCAACTAAACCCTAATCAACAAAGATCTGGCAAGGAAACCTGCAAGACAGTGAAAAGGCATTGTCAATGTTGCATAGATTCAGGGACATTTTACACTCGTTTTAATCGAGAATAAATAATCTTTCTTTTTTCAGATATCTTTTGGAAGGAGGACATAAAGATCCTAATTAAACTTTTAAAACTGTGTTGTTTTCATAATTTGGTGGATAATTTTAGATTCATAGGAAAAAAATATTAAAAATTATTTAGAGCATCATTAAAAATTTTTAATTTAAACATACTATATAAGGAAAAATATTGTTTTTCGTAATATTTATAAACAAACTTTCAGGAATCTCCCACCTTAATAATTACTGCCAAAGCATATCACATCTTCTTATAATTGACATGTACTCTTTTTCAAATGATTCACTCTTGTTATATTAATTTTAATGGGAATATAATAGCAACAATCAAATTAGTTAAATTGTATTCAACTGTTGTAAGAACTGTATAGCAAAAACGTTTACTTTAAAAAAACTAAAAACCTTGAGAAGTGGATGTACGAATGCAAAAAAAGTGTAGCTCATAAGAAGATATAATTAATATTTTTACTTAAAAAAAAATAACATAAAACAAAATTACCAAAAATGTATATACTATGCAAAGCATAGGTTACAGCTTCATTCTAGTTGCTAAAAATATAATCAAGTATTCTGTCTCTTGTAAAAAAGTCAAGAATAACATTCACTTTTAACTATATTAAAATACATAAGCTACAAAATAATAAATTAGTGCCACATAATAAAGTAATTAAAAATTCATGTAATTCGAATTCTTTGTAAAAGTTGAATTAGTCTAAACTATTCAATTTTGAAGAATTTTCTTAGATACACAAATTTTAAAGGTTTCACACAAAGAACATAAATGCTAAACATACCCAGAAGGAAAAAAATAGGTCTTTAATTTAATACACATGTTCGAGGTTTTATATGAAATAGTATATTGCAATGAATCTGCCCTTTTTTAGCAACTTAAATTATATGTCTTTCGAAAGGAGTAGCAATATCTCAAGATCATTCCAAGGAATTTCTCTATAATTTTCTAGTGTGCATTAAGGTGGTTTTCTTTAAGATTTTATTTTTAAATCTTTTTAAAGAATCACAAATGATAATTATTCCTTTCATAATCATGTGTGCACTCATTTTTACCAATACAAGTAGCCTACAGGTATCGAATTTCTAATTTAGCGAGAGGAGATAAAATTTCATTAAATTAAACCAAACTTATTTGTTTTGTAACATAATACAGAATCATTTTTATCACAAGTAACAGCCAATCTATATAATTTTACCTCTATAAGTGCTCCTTTTTTATTTGTTTTGACAAATTCTGATAGATGTTTGTTTGATGTTATATTCAAATAAGACATAAAACTACTTTATCTGCAGATAAAATTATTTATTAATTAAAATTAATGTTTATAAATCCAAAAAATTCTGATATATAGCTTTATTCACACTTGAAAAGTTCTTTTGTTATAAGCAACTGCACACACACACACACACACAATACTCTTAATTTTACAACAATTCATAATCGCCCAAATTTGTATCTTTATGTATATGTATAAAAAGAAAAAAAAAACTATTGATAACATTTACAAAATAGAACAAAGTTGTGAAAAACGACTATACACAAATTTTTGGCACATTTTTATTTAATGGCGCAATGAAAATCATTAATATATTTCTTAAAGTTTCAATAGCATGAAAAAAAGCAATAAATAACATTAATAGCTGCAAATATTCAACCTGAAACATACATTTTCACACTTTATAAGGTAAACAAATTTGTAAACTTGTTATTCAGGTAAATTTCAAGAGCAGTTTTCAGATAATTTAAGTAATTTTCTTTATCCTTTTTATTTATTTTTAAAGTGATATCAAAAATTTGATTGTCTTTTAAAGTATCACAAAAATACATTTCAAGTAAAATTTAATTTTAAAATATGTTTCCACTTTCTCAAATAAGACTGGGGCATTAAAGAATTACTAATATTTTCAAACTGTTTAAAATGTATAAATATAAACCTCCGATTTTAACTTTTATTTGATTAAAGGTCAAAGTAAGATATTTAATAATTTTTATATTATGAACCTTTTATAAATATTATAAAGTGATATTACTATATTTTTTTGAAATCTTGAATGATAGAGTCTATTTTATTCAATTAGCTGCCAAGTCCAAAATTTTTAGTCACGTGTTTTAAGCTGAAAGTAAAGAACATTTTTACTCTACAAAATGAATAACATTGTTGTATATCCTTTGCATTAAATAACCACTTTTTACTAAATGGTGATAAAACTAAAGCATGGAAAGCAAAATATATAACAAATGATCATCATTTCTAAATGAAAAGACAAAAAGAGCTACTTGCAAAAATAAGATATTCTATTTAGATTTGAACATCTGGTCAAAAGATGCTTATATTTTCCAAAAATCAGGTTTCATCCATAAAAAATTCTTCATGAGCACACCAAACCTTAAAGGAGTAAACCAAATTAAGAACATAATTATTTATAATGAACCCTAATAAAAAATACTGTAACACATAAAAGTTTAGAAAATAAAAATGACTGATAAAGTTACATTGATTCAGGCACAAATGAACTTTTTTCTGAGAAAATTGCTTTATTGAAACAAGTTATTCTCTTCACTTTCAGGAAATTTACGCAATGTCAATGTCTCAGGTATTCATTTTATAGAGCAGATTGAAAATGCTGTAGTTTTCTATTTAGATTTGGAAAATATCTTACAATTAAGAAATATTATACAAAATATCTGCTTACGTCTGAACTTAAAAGCCCTTTTCGAATGCTTTGCAACTTAAGATGCAATATATGTTATTCTAGATATATTCATAAAAAGAATACTTATATAAGAAATATATATATATATATCCTTACTAATATAAATGTGAAAGTTTGCGTGGATGTTTGGTGTACTCTTTCACGCAAAAACAACAGAATGGATTTTAATGAAACTTTACAATAATATAGCTTATACATCAGAATAACACATGGGCTATAATTTATAAAGGTATTGTGTGAAGTATCCAACATATAACGATAATTGTCAAGTAGGAAAAAATTCTGCCATCTGCAAAAAAAAACCCTGCGACAGCATATATCTTTTATGTGCGAAGCAAAACTTTGCATTTTGTTTTGTCTATGCCAGACGCCGGAGTGTGAGGCTGATTACAATTTTAACACAAAATAGATACAACAAAAAGTAATATTAACGTATTACACTTCCAGATATAAATTATTTATACTATTTTAAGCATTCATTACACAAAATTTCTAATGTGTTACTTTTGCTGAGCAGAGATCAGCTTAGGAAGGTGTTTTCAAAAATCGACCCACAAGAGAGTTACGGGGAGTTATAGATAAAAAAATCCTTTTTATCAGCTATTAGATCTACAGACTTAAAATTTAACAAACAGGGTTTTTTTTTTTATTCAGCTGAGATATGCAAAAGGCTTTTTTTTGTTTAATTTGCAATTCACTTAAAATTAACTCATTAAAAACTTCTTTATCCTTCAATCTGTATTGCTTAATTTTTCAATTCATCCATGCAAAGAATGGATATAACAGCTATATTTTATATATTATCATACTGCCCATATAATATATATATATATGTATGTCAGGTTTGAAAAGTTTAGCTTCAAAATTAAGTAAGTAACAAATAAAAATAGAGCAAACTCTTTACCATCGTGTAAGGATTTGTGGGTAAATAAGCCTATTTAAAAGTGGAGCGAGCGCTGACGAAGAACACATACTCAAAAAGGCTTAGCTGGTGACTCTTGTCCGAAGTGTTGCTAATGTTCTACTCAGTTGCGCGCCAAAGGGCCGCCATGTTGGATTTTATGTGATTAAAGCAAAATAAAGAAGTTATTATAGAGATGATGCCTTCCTCATTTTACCAGCAGGCCTGTCAACAGTCGACAGGATTACTCAAGGAACCACAACATATGCCACAAAACCAAAAGAATGAACTTCAAAAAAATTTTTTCGAACTAGCAACTGCATTGAAAACTATACTACCATGGAAGACAACTCTTTCTGGCAGGAGTCACCAGCCAACACTTTAAAACAACAATTCTTTTTCCATGAATTTGATACAAATATGTTTAGTTCTTTTAAAAGTTTTCTTGACTGTTTTGATCAACTATGTTTGGAATATCGAAAATTCGAACAATGGAAGAAGCAAAATATTTCTTGATATCTCACGGGAGTTTAACTTAAATTTTGGTATGATAACCAATTATTTTTATTATGCCACTTAATTTTGAATTTTTGCAGTTTGTATAGCCAATTAGTTTATTCTGGTTCTAGAATATTTTAGTAAAATTCATTAGGGAGTAATTAAAAAGAATACTTTTGTATTATGTAGTAAAATTGAATTTAATTAAAATTGTAGTACCATTAGCTTTGAGAGAAAAATTAATTACAACTGCACTTGAAGAATTTGGTCACCCAGGTGTGAAAAAGATGTTAAAATTAATTTCCCCAATTTACTACTGGAAAGACATTATATTAGATATTTCAAATTTTGTTAACTGTTGTGAAACATGTCAAATGAATAAAAAATCTACACAAAAAAAGTATGGATTATTAGAAGAAGTTCCTGTAGCAGAAGAACCATTTGAAATGATGTCACTAAACACTGTCGGAGGATTTAATTATCATAATTCACCAAAGAAATACCTGCATATTGTTCTGGACCATGCTACCAGATATGCTTGGACATTTCCATCCAAAAGTGTCACTTCTGAAACTTATACAAATTGCTTAAAACAAATTTTTTCAATTCAATGCCCAAAACAACTGTTAAGTGATAGAAATGCAGCATTTACTTCTTCTAAATTTAAGAAATTTTTAAAACATCATAATATTAGACAATTACTAACTTCAGCAAATAGACCACAATGCAATGGAAAGAATGAAGGAGTTAATCGGACATTAGTTGCAAAATTAGGATGTAAAGTTAATTTAACTACAAAAATTCCTTGGACAAAATTATTAGAACAAGTTACATATGAATACAATAACTCGCCACATGTTACTGGCTTTCCACCTGCATATTTAATGTTTGGAACTTTGCCATATGACTCGCCATTACCTAATCAAGTAAAATTAAACTATCCACCTATACAACAAGCAAGACAGATTGCAGTAAACAGAACAATTAAATATCATAAGATAAATACACAAAGGTATGATAAATATTATTTTGATGCAAAATGTAAAATTGGAGATTTAGTCTTATATCAATTTCTCATACCCTAATTCAAATAAACATCAAAGTCCTTATCACGGTCCTTTTAAAATTGTCAAAAAACTCTCAAATGTTACTTATGAAATAGATAAACCAAATCAATATACAGGAAAACTAGCAGATATTGTTCATTCCACAAGATTAAAACCTTTTCATTCAAAATCCAATTTCCAATTATGCTAAATTCTGATTTATATTTGTTATAGAGTATTTTCTCAAACATTTGGGGGGGGGGGAGAAGTGCACTGTAATTTTAAAAGTGCATTGTTATTTAGAAAAAAAATAATAAAAGTTGCTTTTAAAATTTGAATTTAAGTCTTGTTTACATTATGAACATCAAAATTTAATGTAATTGAATTTGTATTGTATCTTTATTCATAATGAATACATTATTGAAGACTATTTTTGAAAAAAAAAAAAACTTAATTATGGACTGTATGAAAACATGATGATGAGGTCAATTTTATGTGTGTGTGTGATACATGTTATAATAATTTCACTGTGATAGAAGTATATTCTGAGAATACAAGATATTGTGTGATATTCTGAAGATTTTATTATGGTTGTTTATTTTTGAAATAAGTTAGTTGAGTAGTGATTCTAATAATAATAAACAAAAGAGCTGTGAGAAAAACAATTACTGAATGATGAACATTGAACAATGATTTTTCCAAGAAAGGACTGTGTGAAACATTGACAAAAAAAAGGATGGACATTGATTGAACTTTTTGATATAACTGAAATACACTTATTTTTCTTTACATTTTATATTTCTAGTGATATTTTGATATAATGTTGATGTTGTGTTTATTTTGGTATATTTCTGTGTTATAGTTATGTAATCTCTTTTTTTTGGGAGCTCCTAAATTCATTTTGCTGTTACTTATTTTATATCTATTCTTTTTATGTATTTAATTAATCATTATTCCTAAATTCATTTTGTTATTTACTCCATATATGTCCTTTTTACGTATTTACTTTACCATAATTCCTAAATTCATTGTGTTGTTATTTACTCTATATTTATTCTTTCTATGTATTTATTTACTCATTATTCTAACATTCAATACAATTTTGAAGTACTTGTAACTTTTCAACATCTATCACTTTATCAACATTGTTTACTATTGATACACAGTGTGAATTTCACTTGATTTTATGTTATGTTGTTTATCACATACTATATTTTTGGATGTCTAATGTGAATTATCTTATCTTATGTTGTTTTTTCTTAACCTCATTATTATTATAGTCATAATGAAAGCATTAGATGTGCGACATTTTTCAGAAAACAATTCTATGTAACAATGCTGTATACCAAATTTTTGATATTTTGTTATTCAATATTGTT
>BMAV01016062.1:0-10193 GCA_019973955.1 Trichonephila inaurata madagascariensis | reverse complement strand
GACGATGCAAAATGTGTGTCAAGTTTTAGATAAGGACCGACAATTAAGCGTTTGTTTGATTGCAAAGGAGTGTGAATACCCAAAACAATCATTCATCACATTTTAAATGAGGATCTTCAAATGAGAAAAATCTGCTCGACAATTGGATCTTGCATCATGACAACGCTTCAAGCCACACTGTACTCATTGTCTCCAAGTTTCTGGTCAAAATGAGTATGACAAAGCTTCCCCAGCCACCGTACAGCCCCGATCTAGCACCAGCGGACTTCTTTTTGTTCCCAAGCATAAAAAGAACCCTGAAGGAAATCGGCATGGGACGCTGGAGGCGGTACAGGCAGTCCATTTTTTGCTCGACGAGGATACAGTACATACCTCTGCGGGGAGCGGGAAAGTGCCTCAATAACTGCCAGCAGGTGACTGACACCGAACAAGGAATCTGTATTCGGAAAATGAAAATGAATGGAGGGAATATGGTTCTTTTTTCTCTCAACTGCCAAAGTCTCTGGGCACAGGCACGTGATCTCCATGGTAATATTGTGCAAAAAGCACAAATTTTGATGTTATCAGAATCATAGCTTCGCAATGAGGAATTAGTTGAAATTGAAAATTTTAAACGCATAATACAGTATAGACGACCAAGTATTAATAGTGGTGGTGGGGTCACCATTTATCAAAACGTGCGTGATTCATAACATTAATTTATTAGCAATCATTATGATTTTGTGAGAAGAAATACCCAGTACGTTAATCAAATTAAATGTAATTTGGGTGATATATTTGCCGCGAGATCAACTTTACCTATCGGTAAACCCGTTGTTGTCGTCACAGTTTATATTTCTGTCAATCAGAGTGTTACTGACATAATAGATTATATCCACAAGACTTTATTAGCATATACAGATGGTGGCTCTAAACATCCGGGGAAACAGTATCATGTACTTCCACTTATACTTGGTGGGGATTTCAATATTGATTTCGATAAAGATGAAGGATTGAGATTAATATAATTTTTAAAATCAGAGCTTAATTTGAGTTTTGTTTCTGATAAAGCATAGGAACCACTAGGTATGGTACAACCATTAATGTGGTGTTTTCACGATTCGTAAATCACGTATCTACAGACGTTCACTATATGTTTATTAATCAAAGTTATATATTTACTCATGTTTATTTATAAAATAGTCTTATTATATAACACTTATCCACAAAATTTCCCTTTTCACTTGCCATTTTTAGAATACCTAAATTCAATTTATAATTTTTTTTTCTATTATGCATTAAAATAGAGTTCACTTGAGGTTTCGTGGTCAAATTTTTGGTCCATGGGCGCAGTACTTTTAAACCACTGTTCTACATTATCTCTTTTTTTTATATATATAAACTTTTATAATTCGAAGCAATTATTATAGTTACCTAATAAACATTTTAAGATGTTAGCGAGTTCCGTTAAGATAATTTAACTAAATCATTGCAATCAGTTAAGAATGCTAAGCTTAAGATGGAATGTGTACAGAAAAGATAATTCCGAATAATGGGAAACCTCCATGACATGTTGATGACATTTATTTCAAAAATAAAAAACGGTTGGAACAACCTCATTTCTTTTTCACTCTCTTTTTAAAATGGTTTTAAGCAATTCTTTTGTCAAAATCATCGGTTGATGACCCACTGTATAGTTTTTTTTAAAGAACATAATAAAGTATCTTTTTTCTTCACTTTTTCGCTCAATGTATATTTAGCTTTAATTTTCCTTTATTTTTTTGTATGAACTTTTCGAAATTCGATGTTGCAATATCGACTCCACCTTTCCAAGAGTTTCCATTACTTAGCTTTTGGTTTCAACAAACAAAAGAGGATGGAGAGATTGTTTCCGCTCCACTAAACCAGTCATCCGTGGGAAAAAAAGCTTTGATCCACAAAAGAAAAGGCACGTGAAATGTTTCTGTTACATTTTTCACCTAAAATAGTACCCGAAGTGTTTAACAAGACAATATCCATCACGGGTTGTAAAGTTTTCAATGACCTTGTTTTCATTGGAAAAAAATCAAAATTTAGAATACTATTTATGAATAAGTGTTTGAGAGAAATATTTATTTAGTTTTCTATCGTATTTAAAAATGCTTTAGTTTGCCTGTCCTTTATATTAAAAAATGGGACAGAAAAAATCAATTCAAAAACGATTGTTTCAGTTGAAAAGTACACCATTTCAAGTATCACATTTTGATGTCAGTTCTTGTCCTAATTATCTTCTAAACACGTGACTGAATGTGATTAAAAATACACGAGACATGGGATTAAAAATACTGTGAAAATTGGAAGAATGCTACCTTCATCCAAACTGAACAACTGACTGATTTTGTCTAGCTGTTGCCAACAGACAGAAATACATATAATACATTTGTACAATAGTGAGGCTATGACAAGAGAAAAACATTATACATATCTCTAATCGTAATTTAAATTATTACATTTCCTTCCTTCCTCAGTGGCTCGACAACCCAGAGTAGTCTCCAATTTTCAGTTCTCAAAACTAAGAGGTCTTTTCCACATTCTTGACCATCAATCCATCTTATATTTGGCCTGCCTTTTTTCCGTGTGCCAGTTGGGTGGCCATTGAAGACTTTTTCAGTGGTGCGGTCGTCTGATAACGTGGTCTGCACATTAATTCGTGGAGGAAATTAACTATATCAGATTCTTTATATAAGTGACAGAGTTCTAAATTTGATTTTTTCGCCTCGTGTTATTTTCTTGAACTCCCCCAAGAATAAATCTAAAATCTTCCTTTCGTAGATTATTATCATGCTTTCATCTGTTCGAGACATGGACCAAGTTTCACATGCATAAGTTAATTCTGATCTTAAAAGACTTTTTATACAATAAAACCTTTGTTTTCCTTTTGATTACATTCCATTTCATATATTTTCGTATTCCATTAAAAAGTCTATTAATCTTAGTAATTCTCTTTTGGATTTCAGTAGCACAATTGTCCCTATTGTTAATTTCGGAAACTAAATAAGTGAAACTGTCAACAGCTTCAAAATTATACTTTTCAATTTTAAAGTGGGAATAGTTAAATCATGATTTAGTTTAAGGCATATATTTGGACTTAGTCTCATTAATAAATTATTACTTTTAATTTTGAATAAATTATACTCTCTTAAACGTTTTATTTAACCCACATTCAATCCACTTCAAAAACTTTCAAACAAATAACTTTTATTGTACACACACAACAGCCACAACTGTAAATCATATAATTCCTCTTACACGCAACCTCTAAATACTGCTCTTCTGTATCTCACTGATACACTTCCCCACTCAACTAAGGATAAAAGGGCTAAATTCATGACTGTCACATGATAAATACAATCACGTCTTCTCCACTGAATTCAAAACGGACACAAAACGTGTTGTTGTTCTTGTAAAATTTAGATGAAATTTCAAATTTGATAATTCTTAAAACTCTTCAAAAAGTTTTTCAAAATTGACAAAAAAATTTTATATTGTTACTTGAATTTGTAAATCAAATGCATTTTGCTTATCTATATCCGTTATTATTGTTGACAAATTTGTATTTTTCTGATAAAATTTCTGTAAAAAACAAAAGTTGGTAACTGCAAATCACATGAGCTGATTGGTTTAAAACATTTGAGTGTAGTTATTATGTGACTAATAACATCACATGAATTTAGTCCATTGAATTACACAGCTTTTGAAACAGCACCATCTATCTTCTAAACTATTTAGTTATCATTAACAATAATTGATTAATCATATTTGACTGAAATATATAAATATGAAGATGTGGCTAGTGGAAGGGATTTCTTAATTTGATCATTATTTAATATGGTTTGATGTTGCATATTTGTGGAATTGATGAGACAGTCTTGTGGTTAGTTGATTCGGTTTATTGTAAATTGAACATGTAGAGAAACACAAACATGTATAAATACACAGACGCCAGTTGCAGCCGATTACATAACGAAGAACAAAGGAGAGGAAAAGGAGGGAATTTCCAGAGATCTCGATATTTATACTAAGCTCCAATCACATGATCTGGATGGGTGGATGGATGTAATTCAAAATATTCCCGTTAGGCGAGTAGCTAGTTTATCATTTACGCGTTAATCCTGAAGGACTGGACCAAAGAATTAAAAGTTATTTAAAATTATGCTAGAGGGAATATTGTTTATATACAGTGGGCCACACAAAAGTGTTCGTACACTTGCAATTTCTTATAAAATTTAGTATTTTCGTCTAATAAAAATTAATGTATTGTAATTGTAAATTTTTTATATCTGCAACTTGTTCTTAATAAAATGAAATAATTAATTTTGTAAAAATAGTGTAACTATTTTTTTAAAAAGATTAATAATCAAAAAGCTACTAAAATATTACGCCACAAAAGTCTTCGTACACTTAACAAAAATCACAACTTAGCTTTAAATATTGTACTTCTTTCTTAATTTAGTGCTTAGTAGGATATGTTTTAGTGCCCACAACCACTTTTAAGCAACTTGGTATAGATTTAATCAGTTCTTTTGTAATTTCTGCATCGATTTTCCTCCATTCTTCTGTGATTACTGTTTTTACTTCACTTTTTGTGTTTATTTGTCATGTTTTCTTTTTATAAAAAACAAAATCTCACCAAATATGTTCTACTGGGCTAAATAAAGTGATTGAGGAGGTGTTTTCATAATTTGGGGACAGTTATAGAGACACCAGTGGAGTACATTGAGAGCAGTGCACTTGGCGTTATTACCCTGTTAGAAAATGAAGTCGTCTCCCATATCCAAATTTCGCGCAGATAATTCAAAATTTCTCTTTAAAATATTTAAATAGAGCTCATGATTCACAATACCATCAAAAAAGACCAAATTACCTAATTCTGAGGCCAATTTACACCCCCACGCCTGAGCACATTCACTTCAATGCTGAAGCATGGAGGCGGAGGAGTTCTTCTTCCACATAAATTCATGGGATTAAACTCCTTACTTTTTCATTTACAATCTATTATAGGCCCATCGGAACCAAAAATGTTGAATTATCTACCATCCCAATCAATTTGCTGTCAATTTTGAATTTTCTGAAACTTAATCCCAAAAATCTAGTTGGATAAATAAAACATGGAGGTGGAAGTGTCCTTGCATGGGGGTGTTAATCGGCCACAGAACCAGGTAATTTGGTATTTTTTGATGATATTGTAAATCATGATCTCTATTTAAATATTTTAAAGAGAAATTTTAAATTACCCGGGTGAAATTTGGATATGGGAGACGACTTCATTTTTAAGCAGGGTAATGACGCCCAGCGCACTGCTCTCAATGTACGCCACTGGTGTCTCTATAACTGTCTCCAAATTATGAAAACACATCCTCAACCACTTTATTTATCCAAGTAGAACATATCTGGTGAGATTTTGATGTAAAAAAAAAAGAAAACATGACAAATAAACACAAAATGTGAAGTAAAAACAATAATCACAGAAGAATGGAGGAAAATCGATACAGAAATTACAAAAAACCGATTAAATCTATACCAAGATGCTTAAAAGTGGTTGTAGACACTAAAACCTATCCTACTAAGTACTAAATTAAGAAAGAAGTACAATATTTAAAGCTAAGTTGAGATTTTTATTAAGTGTACGAAGACTTTTGTGGCGTAATTTTTAGTAGCTTTTTGATTATTAATTTTTTTAAAAAATAGTTACACTATTTTTAAAAATTAATTATGTCATTCCATTAAGAACAAGTTACAGATATCATAAAAAAAATTACAATTACAATATATTAATTTTTATTAGTCGAAAACATTAAATTTTTTAGAAATTGTAAATGTACGAACACTTTTATGGCCCACTGTATATATATAAACAAACCGGAAAGCAATCTGAAAATACTTGAGAAAGGCCAAGATGTTCGAATATTAATAAAATTATAACTGTGAATATTGATGAAAAAAAGTTATATGTCAATAAGAAATTATTTTTCAGAAGATAAACTAAAATCAGTTAAAAATTAAATGCTACTTTCTAAAGAGTTTGTGATTTAATTTACGTACAACAACAGAACAAAAAAAAGAAAGAATGAAAAAGAAGAAAGAAAGAGAAAAATATAAATTCCGATCTGAATTTCAAACGATTTTTCAACGATTTCATTTGAACTTCGAGTTTTCTCTTCATTTGTTTACAGTATTTGGCAAATTTAAATCAAACTTAATTTCGCAACTTCTATGATAAACCTACTCAATCTTAACACAGCTGTTTATGTATTAAATTTATGTTTTTTTCTCAATTTAAAATAACCGATGCAGATAAGATTAAACCTGTTGACGCAATGTTCCTCAAAAACTGTCTTTCTTGTTCACCTTGAAAAATTATAATCTTGATTAATGAAGATGTTGTGAAGGAATCGACAAGCACACACAAAAAAAAATATATCTATATATAATCTGAATTAGAAAATCCCCCTTAATTTATAAAATAATTAATTTCAGAATATTTCAATTAGTTTTAGAATTTCCGTCGTTATTTTGAAAACTCTATAATTAATTTTTGTTAAAAAAAATCGTCTGACATAAATCATTTGAAATGTGTTGAAAAGTGTAATTAACCATTAAATTTATATACATGTATAAATGAATAGAAAATTATCTCAGTTAATTTTGTTTAATCTAAGTTTCCGGAGATATTTTGAAAACGTTTTAAAATATTTCCAGATATAGTTATTTCAATTTCCAGAAAAATTTTAATAAAATTGTCCATATTGAAAAAACTTGAAGATAACTACAGACTCAAACAAATTTCAAAGATACTTTTCGTTTTAAAGGAAATTATTCAAAATATTTAAGTATTTAAGCGTTTTCTTGTTGTAATAAATTATATATTTTTTTTCTAAATTTACAATTGACGAGAGAGAGAGAATCATTTAAAGTAATTATAAGATGATCTTTCGTTTGTTTCCGAAATGTTTACCCGCTAACTTCTTTTAAACCAACCGAAAATGTAACTGAACTGCTCCAAAAGATTGTTGAAGCAGTGGAAGAAATAAATTCAGCTAGTTACTCACGACTTATCAAGTGATTACTTATAAAAAAAATGTAGAGCCCGCCTTCTTGTAGAAGATTAACAGCTTGAACATTTCATTCGTTTAAGTATTAAAAAAATATTTTACGTTTTACTTTTAAATTGATTGCTTAGTTTCAGTTACACACTTAAGATTGAGTTTTATGGAACGAAATCATTTTAGAATTTTAACTAAATTGGCCAAGTTTTGAGAAACTTGCCTGAGGTTATGTATATAATAGCTTTCTTTTTATGGAGAGTCAAAGTTAGATGACATCTTTTTCTCAAACCCCATCTCACACAAACTACGTTGTTTTAAACTAAACCAGCAAATATTTTTGCCCGACTTGTAACTGTAATTAACAGCACGGCTGTGTATGATGACGTGAGTGAAAGAGTCATTGTAAAGTTTTGAAATTTGTGCTCACATTACCTAATGACGTAATGCAGGGTACCCATTTTACAGTTTCAAAAATATACTAGTCATCCTTTAAGGTATCCGACTACGTTCGGAACCGTGATTTTAAAAAAGTGCATAAGTGGATAATTGTCATGATATTTAGTGTCACTTAGATTAGAATGCACGTATAAAATTGTTTTAAGGACACTTTGACAAAAAGAAATTATTTAAATACATTATTTAGGCAAAAAATTAACTTAGAATAATCTTTTTTCAAAATGTTCTCCTTTTGTGCAAAATGCTTCTATTATTTTAATATTTTGCCTGTATATAGCTCAGATCTCTTTACAGAGGCTCAACTAGAATTTTTGAAAAATTCACATTATCTTCAGAGTTATCACCCATTGAAATAATTATTGGCGTTTTTTTCTTAAAATTGCTCCCCCTCTGTTGTCGTAAAATATGTATAAACCCACTTCTAAGTTATATATTTCAAAAATTCTAGTTGAGCCTCTGTAGAGAGGTCTAAGCTATATACAGGCAAAACATTATTATAATAGAAGCATTTTTCACAAAAGGAGAACATTTTGAAAAAAGATTATTCTAAGTTAATTTTTTGCCGAAATATTGTATTTAAATAATTTTCTTTTGTCAAAATGTCTTTAAAACAATTTTATACATGTATTCTAATCTAAGTGATATTAAATATCATGAAAATTATCCATTTATGCGTTTTGCAAAATCATGGTTCCGAACGTAGTCGGATACCTTAAACAAGAGCTATGGATTTTTTTTAAAAATTTTTTCTCAGAACTGATATGACCCTTTCATCCCGTGCTCGTTTGACGTTGAGTTTCAGGACACTGCAAAATTTTAAATTGTTTTTATATCTTTTATCCAAAATATTATTTTTAAATGTTATGAAATCCTAATGTATGTGTCTTTACACAAACCTTAATCTATTTTTTGTTTTTTGTTTTTTGTATTATATAATTTAAAATGTTTGCTGTCTGTTTTGTATTCAAAATTAAAGAATTTGTGCGTACGAGACATCACTCAAGTAAAAAAAAAAAAAAATGATTGAACAAGAGAGGTGAAGTTAATATTTCATGATAATCTACAATAAAAAATCTCGTTCAGTATTATGCCTTCTAACCCTTTTTTATTTTCAGACTCTAGTGCTAGCTGAACTATTTCATTAAATTCTGATTTTTTTTCTTCCGAAAAGACTTGGATTCTTATTCAAAAGATATGCTTCAGTCAACAATGTTCTTTTTCAGAATTTTCCTAAAAATATTTTATCAGAACGGAATTTGAGGTTATTGTTCTTAGTTAAAAAGAAAAGGAAAGAAACAGAACCATTGCCAACAGAAATAATAAAAGGAATAACAAAACGAACATCTGGTTGCGTTGCTTTAATAATATTCTAATGGGAATGATTTTTGTTTCTTAATAAAAGGAATAGATAATCACAGCTGCTAAATGTAAATAAAAAGCGAATGCGCTTAGTGTGCAGATTAAATTAAAAACAATAATACAAAAATGGAAGGTCGAAAAATATATTTTTTTAGTTGAAAAAATTTTTTTCTTCTGAAATATTTCTCGAATAAATGAGTAAAAAAAGTATAGCGAGCATTTAGAAGTAAATTTTCTTAGAAATCCATTCACAAATTTACAAAAAGTACTGCTGATCATAAATTTTTGTGCAATACTCACGCACTCCCCCGTTTTATTTTTGGATAATCGTAACGTTATTTTATGAGATATAAGGCAAATGCAATATGAAACCAATTAATATTTAATGAACTCAATAATCCTTCTCTGTTAGTTAATTTAAGAAAATGGTTTTTATTCATTTTATTTTCTTGTTAAAGCAATGCCGTTTATTGGATTGTTTCATCGGATAATTAAAACAAACCGTAACCATAGCTTGATCGTGAACAGTGTATCATTGCAACCGCTCATGCGTCAAAGGAATTTTGAAATATCAAAATATAGAGAGTCAGGCAAGTAAAGCTCACACGCGGCTACTGGTATTTGAAAATGGTGGAAGCTTTTTAAAGCTCCTTCGGACTTAATCATTATATCAATGAGAGTCCAGCATTCCTTTTTCACTCAACTTTGTGTCTGCGTGTGGAAGGAATTCTCTCCCCTCTTCACACTCAAGGAGTGTTGACAGAAAAGGAGTTGACTGACATAAAGTTGCTTCGTGTGAAAGAAAAAAAAACACCGGCCTTACACTTCTCAAAGTGAAGTTGCAATACCATGAGGAAATGCGTGTAATTAAATGCAAATTAACAGAAAAACATTTTCAAATCCTTAGATTTCAATTCTGTGAGCCCTACAATTATAATTAGTAAAACTCATTTTGTAACAAAAGTTAATTTTAAATAGGTATAATATCCATTTGGGAACTGTTTTTCATTCATTTCAAAGCAAATTCTTTAATTAAATTTAATTGTACTTTTTGAAAAATGATATAAAAAAATCGTTTGTCACATAAAAAGTGAAAATAAGATGAAAGAATTTAATTATCGTTTGAAAAGAAAATAAAATTATTTTTCTTATAAAAATAAAATGGTTCTTCTAGATAAAACAAATAAACTATGTTTTTTTTTTATTTGTAGAATTGAATTCTGAAAGAAATTTAAAACAAGTAGACACCTCAATTAAAAGAAAGATAATATGATTTTTGTTGTTGTTAATGATACAAGAACAAAAATGGCAAAA
>BMAV01016061.1:357414-369548 GCA_019973955.1 Trichonephila inaurata madagascariensis | reverse complement strand
TTAGTACCATAAGAAATACAAAAAGCACGTTTTTCCCAAGAAAAAAAAAATTGAATTAATCCAAACGGGAAAATTTCTCTAAAAGTTCATATAGATATGCTTCCTTATATATTTCATATTTAAATATTTTTTTAGTTTAAAGTTTTCTTATATGTTTAGCCCACAATGCTTCATTTATCTTTTTGTGGATAAAAATCCCGAAACTAAAATAATTTCTCCGTTCCAGATCACAAGAGTTCTAAAAAAGCTTGTTTATATGCTTTTAAGTTAATTAAATTATTTCTATATACACATATTTTAAGTTCATTTATAACTTTATGTTAAAATAAAAAATTGTAATTGATTAACATTAATTGTTATTTAATTTCATGCGAAAGAATACCTTAATACTTTTTGCAAGGAAGAACTCAAATAATGCTTATTTACATAGTTATTTCCCAATAATTAGAATTGCTGCGCAAATAACTATAAAACGACAAAAGTTAATTGAGGAAAATTGAGCGATTAGCCTTAACTAATACTGTAACATTTCTAACTAATCAGAAAAATTGGATGAAAATAAAATAAATAATGCACATTATAGTTACCTCTATTTTATGTAAAAACGTTGCAAGGAATGCAAAGAGAAACAAAATTTAAACGAAGCCATCTTTATGGAAAAGGAGGAAATTTGACTACTTAATAGAATCAATAGCTAAATAGAAGATCAGTTTCAGGATTTGATACATACAGATGCATATGTCATGTATCAACAGAGGAGCACTGTATATAAATTCATGGAAATAAAATAATTTCAATTCATATTCCTCTCTCTAAGAAAAACCAATACCATTAGGAATACTAGTTTAATCCAACTTCTTTAAACTATATGAAATATTTCTTTTATTTTTAAAATTTGTATCCTTTACCAGTACACAATTAGTCTCTTTATTAACAGTCAGCCCGCAATTTCTGATTGATAATGAATTAAAATAATTATATAAAAATCTATTTTTACGAGTTAAATCAAAAGTTAAATTAAATATGAATTCAACACATTTAAAAAATTTTTTATATTTTTTAACCGATTTTTTTATGAACACGCAAAGGGAAAAAATTTTATAAACCGCTCCCCGGAAAATGATTTTAAAAGGAAAAGGATAATTTTTAGTGCATTAGATTAAAAAGAAGTTTTAAGGGCACGGGCAAAAAAAAAATTTTTAAAAAAAACCAGAATAACTTTTTCAAAATGTTCCCTTTTTTGAAAATGTTTATAATAAAAAATTTTTCCAAAAATTTCAGACTTTCTCAGATGCTCAACTAATTTTTTGAAATATTTAACTTAGAAGTGAGTTTATCCATATTTTACGACAACACAGGGGAGTAGTTTTAAGAAAAAAACGCCGATAATTATTTCAAATGGTGGTAACTCTGAAAAGAATGTGAATTTTTCAAAATTTCTAGTTGAGTCTCTGTAGAGAGGTCTGAGCTATATACAGGCAAAATATTATTATAACAGAAGCATTTTTCACAAAAGGAGAACATTTTGAAAAAATATTATTCTAAGTTAATTTTTTGCCAAAATATTGTATTTAAATAAATTTTTTTTTTGTCAAAGCGTCCTTAAAACAATTTTATACATGTATTCTAATCTAGATGACACTAAATATCATGAAAATTATCCATTTATGCGCTTTTTTAAAATCACGGCTCCGAACGTAGTCGGATACCTTAAATTGTATTAACCATATTCAAGCATAATAATGTAGAAGCAAAGTAATGACTATTTGTTCTTCTTTTTTTATTCGTTGAGATAAATGCTTCTCTTTATATTTCTCAATATAAAACTGGATGCAAATTGAAGATTAATGTTTGAACATATTTAAAATATACTAAACTCTTAAATCAGTGGTGCGACAGCTCGTGAGGGCCTAGGTCTACTGGGCCTAACTCAGTATTTAAAATATATATTTGTAAAAATTTAAGAAATGATTAGATGTTACTATTTTAGTGAAGATATAATTAGTTTCATAATATTTTGTTTATTGCTGATTCAAAACCTTTACATGAAATAAATCATATTTTTATATATGTATAAATATTTTATTTTATATTTATCCAAAAAATAAGTATTCTTATTCGGTTCTCTTTCCAAAATCAATAAAAATTTTGAATAAATTTATTTGTTATGTAAATTAATGAATTTATATAAAAAGTAACTTTGTACAGAAAAATTAATTCAAATTTCTGCATAAATTTATTCTTTCTGTAATCTTAATTTGATGAGAAAAATTAAGACTATTTTATAATAGTCTCTATCACATTAGATAAATTAAATTAATGAGAAATAAGACTGTTAATGTTTTTATATAATTATAATAAAAAAAATTAACAAGTAATACTAAAAAAAATTTTAAGTCAATTCCTACTTTGAATGGATGAATAGAAAGTATTTTATTACGTAAGTATTTATATATAAATAAATATATATAGAGAGAGAGAGTGAACTAATAGTAGAAATTGAAAAAAGAACATGATTTGTCTACATTGTTGTAACAATGCAAACCCGGTTTGGCTATTTTGGCTGAAAAACTGGTTTTCGACGCCAACTTTTGTCTTTGTTTTAATATTTACATTGTTACAACAATAGAGACAAATGTAAGTTGGCGTCAAAAACCAGGAATTAATTTAACTAAATTTAATTAATTAATTAATATTTGAAAAAACTGTATTAACATCAAGTGTCATCCACTACAAGTTTAAAAAATTTATTTGAACTTGATTAGATGAATAAGAATTATTTCATTAACGATTGAAAATTTGAACAATATAAATAAATATTTAGAGAAAGTGAGCTAATAGTAGGAATTGAAAAAGAAGTTTGCTTGAATAACAAAAAAATAGATATATATAAGTTATTAGCTATGAACAATACTGCATATTTATTTTTATAAGTTATTATTAACTAAATTTAAATTTCATTGCTATTTGATTTATTTTTATAATTTTAATTTTAAATAATACATTTTAGATTGATATTAAACATCATACCCGAAATGTTTAAAAAATAATAATAAATACACAAGAAGGTTTAAATCTTTTATTAAAAACCAGATTTAAAAAATTAGGAGGCTAGTACCAAAGTTTTTTCGAATAAAACTTTCCAATGCATGCATGACTAAAAACCATTTTGAAGATAAAATAATTAAGGAAAGATGTCGACATATGCAGGAAAAGGAGAAAGCTCCTTCTTAATATAACCATTTTATTTTACATAATATTTGTGGTTTAAAAAAAAATCCTTTTTACATTCCCTAGAAGACAATAGTTTGGAATGCTGTTAAAATATCCTGCAAGAAACTCTTTATCATTAATAAGGCGATCTTATTAAATAAACAAATAAATAACAAAAGTGCTCATTTTTTTAAAGTTTTCTCATTTACTCTTTAAGAAGAAATGGATATTTTTAAGATAAAGGAAGCATTTTACTTTTTGTCTCATGTGCTGAAAAGATTCTTTTCAAATACCTTTTCTTTCTCAATATTTATTTAATAGTTCTCCAAAAAAGAAATTACATTTCTTACTAAGGAAAATAGAATCTTTATAATCTTAGTTATTTTTAAATGCAAATTCTCTGGTATAATACTTTTGAGTAATTGCTAAATAATTAATTTATGCGTTTGAAATGTCTAGGGCCATTTGAATAAAAATACTTCATTTATTTATAAAGCAAACATTTTTTTATTTCCCTAAAGTAATTATAAATATTTCGCTGGAATTACTCTACAAGTCTTTGTGTGTGGTTATCTTAAGCTGTTTCTTAATAAATTTTATTATTTTTTAAAAAATATTTTGATACTGAAACCGATATAAAATTCCTGAATATGACTTTAAAAAAATAAAAATTACTTCCTAAAATTTGTCTTTCCGTCATCAGTAAGCCACAAGTATACATCCATATTATTTTTTTCTAATGAGGCTGCGTATTGGTATTTCTACCTTTGCAGACCTATTACATTCCAGCTGGTATCACTTTTTAGTGCGGCACTATATAGGCGAATACCAATCACCGCAGGTAATTTTGACACCCAGTTTCTTCCCTAGAGAGAGGCACCTGAGCTCTGACGATGTGAGCCTGTACTTTGATTTAATTTTGCCGAGAGCATTCAAGCTAAAAACTCTAGGGATCTTTTACATGCCGCATAATCATACGACATGGCTGCTGTCAATTTTCTGCATCGTGAAAATACACCGACCTGGGCCGGGGTTAAGCCCACAGCCTTTGTGTGTGTGTGTGTGTGTGTGTGTGTGTGTGTGTGTGTGTGTGTGTGTGTGTGTGTGTGTGTGTGTGTGTGTGTGTGTGTGTGTGTGTGTGTGTGTGTGTGTGTGTGTGTGTGTGTGTGTGTGTGTGTGTGTGTGTGTGTGTGTGTGTGTGTGTGTGTGTGTGTGTGTGTGTGTGTGTGTGTGTGTGTGTGTGTGTGTTGTGTACAGAAGGCCAGCGACAAACCAACTAAGCCACCCAGCCGGCTGTATCCATATTATCTATGTAAACGAATTAAGTTCTATAAATCGCCTTATAAAAAAGTTTTTGCAGAAATAATGCTAAATTTAATACACTGCATGATTAAAAGTTAATTTTCTATTTCTATACCTGTAAGTACCAGGGCAGGATTGATTATGAATAAGTAAAATTTTTATAACTTTACTATATACAGTAAACAAAGCATTAAATTGAAATATAAAAGTGAGCTTAGCTTAAATAGCGTTACTAATTCCACTATTTTTCCAAAAGCCAAAAATTATGGAGTTTGAAAGGCATACATTCAGAAATTTTGTTTTTTGTTGGGTTTTTTGTTGTTGTTGTTGTTGTTGTGTGTGTGTGTTGTTGTTGCTGTTAGATCTGTCTGTAATTTAGTTTCCTTGGTCCATTCTAAGTTTATCAGTACAAAAAAAATCTTTTCAACATGAATTGCATTTAATTTCAATTTTACTTCACAAAATGTACAGAAATATATAGATTTCTGTTAAACAATATTTTACCACGTAAGATTTGACTAGTTTTGAATTAATCAACAATAATTAAATTTATTTATCATATGTTTTCATGTGAATCTTCTTGTCTGTTAAATATAAAAATTAGATTCTTTTCCAAGTTAAAAATTGTGAAATACAAATCTTATTTTTAAAAAAATTTTCTATAATGATAAAATATATTATTCAACAGATAACATGTTACATTCATAAACTTGAATAATGAAAACCTCAATTAAGAATTTATGTACTATAAATATATGTTTAAAAAATGTCCTTACATCTGGAAACCTTAATTTATGGGAAATAAATCACAATTATTCATGAAAAGTTATAGCTGTAATTTAATTAGGGGTTAAGTATAATCATTTATCGAATCTTGACAATGAACAGAGTAGTGAAAATTTCTTTAAAATCAAGAATCTTTTTCAGGATGGAGCAAAACACATTTTTCATATTAAGTGAGCATATAAAAATACAAATTAATTTTAAAATGGAAAAAGATCAACATTTATTAATTTATTGCACACTTCCCAATCTTTTTGTAATTTATTCTTTTTGTAAATTACGTACATTATTTCTTAGCATTTTTTATTATTAATATTTTTCATATTAGATAAAAAATTTGAAAAATTATATTAGTTATTCAAACAAGAAATTAAAAATGTGGGTTCGCTCAAAATTAATTCTTTCCGGGTCACAACCCCTTCAGGGGGCTCACCTTCTTTAGGTGGGTACGGGTGTCACAATCCCGAGGTACCCTAGTGATCTTTTCCTTTTCTCAAGGGGTTTACTATCTTTGGTAAACACGGGTCTCACGACCCCGGGGTACCCCAGTGATCCTTCTCTATTTTCGACCCTTCATCTTGTCATCCAATTTCTTCTTTTCTTCTTTTCCCGTCCAGACCACAGATCTATGAGTCTGGCGCAGTATAGCCCAAACTGGCTCTTGAGCCATAACACACCAAACTCAACTCAACCAATCATCCGGGTCACAACCTCACACGTACTTAACATAAAGCTTAATAACGTAAGGAAAGGAATCACCACTTCTCACTCTAGCTCTAAGGAGTAAGCATTTCACCACACACTGATGAATATGGAGAAACTTTAAAACGACGAGTATGGCTTGACATTTAAACTGACATTTTCAATGCTAGTAAGGCTTAGTAACAAGTAATAA
This sequence comes from Trichonephila inaurata madagascariensis, assembly GCA_019973955.1. NCBI lineage: Eukaryota > Metazoa > Arthropoda > Arachnida > Araneae > Nephilidae > Trichonephila > Trichonephila inaurata. The sequence goes on along the minus strand of BMAV01016061.1, from coordinate 363,355 downwards.
CCTCAAATATTAATATTAATGAACATTTCCAATTGTGGTCTACATTAAGAGCATGTAGGAACAATGTGTGTCTCAAAATCAATCCTTAAAAATTCCTTTGTAATATAATTGGTAGTTAATTTCAATCTCAATTAACTTTCGGTACGTATCAAATGTAACCTATAACTTTAAAAAAAAATTATTTTCTTGCAACTTTGGGATTTTTTTTTATAGTTAAAAATAAAATACATACATTAAAAAAATTCACCTTTCTAAGTAATTTGTACCACAAAAATTAATTATACTCGAGTTTTTTTATTGCCTAATAACGTAAGTTATAAGATATTTACAAAAGAATATACATCTCAAAGGAATGATATATGATTTCAGCACTATAATCGTTTTAAAAAGAATGGACGATAAATAATTAATACAACTACAATAAGTTGTTCAAGTTTTAAAGAATTTTGTGAAAATTATTTGAAAGACCATATTTAAATTTTGATAATGGTACATGAATATGAATTCAGAAATAAAACTATTTAAAATTGTTACTGTTATATACGAATGAGAGAAAATGTTTTAGAGATGGTTTTTAAAATTCTTCTTTCAACTTTCTTTTTTTATACAGTCATGAAATAAGTGTGTACGTATATGTAAACCCTACTTTTAATACAATTTTACAGTTAAAAGACAATCATATGATCACTTAAGATATAATTTAAAAATGATTAATTTCTTTTCCTACTTTTTAAAACGATTCATGTTTTTTATGATCATAGAAACTAATTAAAAGCAGTTATGAGAGGTCAAAATTATTCACCATTTAAAACTAATATAAAATATTTTTATTTGATTAGTTGAGTAGTGTTGATTATTAATGTAACTATTCGAAGTTACGTCAGGTTATTGAAGATGGACATCATAAATCTGAACCATTATCAAGTACCGAAGACACCGGAAGCAATACATCCCCGCTCCAAACTTCAACAGCACGCCAAAGTGAGGACTTTGAAACTTGACAGACTTAACATGCATCAGGCTTTCTACATGCCGGGTTTTTAGTAGCGCTAAGTTTTGAACTCATATGACACAAACAACGCCAATCCCAAGTCCGCGACATAACCACTTAGTTACATAATAAAAAATATTCTTTGACTTTAAAAGGAAATATCAAAAATGCTGTCTTTTGCCAAAACTGGTACAACTAAATTGTTTTGATATTTAAACTTGCACAAATAAACAACATTTTGAAAGTAAAAATGTATTTTTAATCTTATATCATTTTATGTTTTTGATGTGTAACATCTTTCCTCTCGGTTGCTGGATATTTGTTGAGAGTGATTTCGTCAAAAGGGACGGATGTGTGTAACAGGATGTGACGTAAGCGCGCATTACTTGATTTGACCAATGAGAGTGCGTGGCTGTGTCTTTTCGCTACCCTCGCATGGGGGTCCAACTCTAGTAGCCATCAAGCACTTGAGCGCTTGACTCTAAATCCATTAGTCACGATATTGGGGGACATAAGTGTGGCAGAATGCTTATTTGAAAGTGGGCAAACAGTGATTTCAGTGGTCGTATACATTTCTTCGAATCAAACGGTTAAAAAAATTAAAGATTTCCTGCATTTTGTACTTTTACTATATAACGAAGATGGTTCTGCTCTTTTAAAAAAATTATCACTCGCTTTTCCATCTGATTTTGAGTGGTGATTTTAACTTTTAACTTCAGTTTGCCAAAAACTGAGCCACTCATAGCTTTTATGAATGATGAACTCAAGCTCGAAATGAACACAAATTAGAATGTTTCGACTGCTAACAGTGGTACTGTTATTGACGCTGTTTTTCAACGGTTTTTAAATACTTTGAAATCACAAGTATATGTGTCATATTTTAGTTATCATAAATCTATTGTCTCCGCTCTTCCCCAAATTGAACAAGAATAACTATTTTTGATAAAATATTGCATTACTCCTTTTGTTAATTAAATACAATTTTCATTAAATGTATAATTTTTCGATAGAAAATTATTTCCAATCATACCCAATTTTTTTTCATATTTATTTCAGGAAAAAGGTTAATATTGCGTATTTACCACGATAATATATATGTCAGATGTTACACATCATATGCGATTACTGTAAGACTTGTTTTTTTTTTTTAATTTAGAATATTATTGGTAGCTTTTTAAACTTTTTTAGGCCGCGGTAGCCGAGTGGTATAGGTATCGGACCGTGGCTTGCCTTGTCACGAGTTCGAGTCCAGTACCACTAAAGACCCGCCGTGTAGGGCAGCGATGCACGTTAAATCTGTCGAGAGCTGAAACGTCCTCCCGTTGGTGTGGTGTGGTAGTTAGGAGAGAGGGGTGCCAGCTCGGGTGTCGTCCACGTCACTTGACCATGGTTCAAAATTACGTGGTCCGTCGCCGAAAGCCCTCGTGTAGCTGTACAGTGTGACGTTAATATTCAATCAATCAATCAATTAAACTTTTTTATCCATCTTGATTCAATATTCTTAGTACAATAAAAGTTTAGAACTGTCTAGAAAGACACTGTTTAATACATAACATTTTTGAAAATGTTTCAAGTTATATTGCATATAATATATATGGTATAAAAATACTCATTCAATAATCGTCGTAAAATAAAATTGTGATTGTTGCTTTCAATTGCAAAAGAGATTTAAAAGGAATTTCTTAAACAACAATTCCCAATTTTATTAAAGGTACAACTTCTTCTACCCACTATACTTCATTTTATTTTTTTCCCTTAGATCAAAGAAGAATGAAATGTTAGCACAGGTACAACTTCTTTTACACTCTTTATTTCATTTTACTTTTTTCTTTCTGAGTCAAATCAAAATGAAATATTATCAAAGTATTGCATAAGTAATTTCATTTGATTGTTTTTGGTAACTAATGGGAAAGAATAGATAACTGATTCATTATGGCTTATTTTATGAGTATAGAAATATCTTTTAAGTAAGGAAGCATAAAATGCAGATTAATTAATTACTTATTTAAAATTTTCTCAAAACAAAATCAAAGCAAGAATTTATAAAAAAGCTTTATTTTACTCAGCTTTTTATAGAACCCCAAAATTTATCACATTTATGAAAGAATGAAATTATAATTTAGAGAGCGAAGAAAAAATTTTGAAAGTTTAAGAAGTTTTGTGGCTTTTATGCTTCTTTATATAAATTTGCATAAAATTTTAAGCAAAAAATGTAATGAAGTAATTTTATGTGTGTAACTCGTTTTCATTTATGCCTCCACTTTCATTATTTCCGAAATTCTTTCGAATAATGAATTAATAATTGTACTCTTCTTACAAATCTTTCACTTTATTTTGAATTCAAAGTTTTTATTTTTTAGTTTAACTTACATGATGAAGAAATTTTGCTCCGTGTTTTTAATTCCTCATATGTTTTATATGGCTTTGTAGTTTTTTTGCATAACCTCTTTGTAATTAAAATTTGCTTTGTACTTTTGATTAATGTGATAAACAGGTAGAGTTTAATTTAAAAAATGTACATAAAGGGGAAAAGCATTTATAATATTGATGCATTATTTTTTGATAAAGTAAATTGTGGGCTGGATTACAGCCAATTTAAAATTTAGAATCGCTAGTGTGTATTTATAATAATTGAATTTTGAGTAGTTTTATTTCTTGGTCCAAGAATTTTTAAATAAAATTTTAATTAATACTGTCAGTAGTATTAAAGTACTTATTGAGAAAAAAGATAAAACGATAAATCTTATATATTATTATATAATTTATGTAAGAGTAAAAAATAAATAAATAAATGTGACTTTTGGAAATAAGCACCTGGTAAAAACTTTAAATTTTATTAAAAGAATTATAATGCTAACTGAATATCTATAATTAATCAAATGCTTTATTCGATAAATGTCACAATTTTTCAATATATTAACATTTATCTTAAGATTTAAATAAGCCTCAGAAAAAGGAAGAAAAATATCAATAATGTTTAGTTGTTTCTTCAGTGTCGATTCTAAGCAAACTTAATAATTCATCTTTTACTACGGTATTGTTTAGAAAATACAGCCGGCTGCGTAGCGTGGTTGGTTTGTTACTGGCCTTCTACACCTTGTCGTATGTGATATACGGCATGTAAAAGATCCCTACAGTTTTTGTTTGGCTTGAATGCTCTCGGCAAAATTAAATCAAAGTACAGGCTCACATCGTCAGAGCTCAAGTGCCTCCCTCTAGGGAAGAAACTGGGTGCCAAAATTACCTGCGGCGATTTGTATTCGCCTATATGGTGCCGCACTAAAAAGAGATACCAGCTTCCGGAACTGTACTAGGTCAGCCATGGTAAAACACCAATCCGCAGTACATTAGAAATTTAAAAAAATTTTGAAAATGTTATTTTTATTTGATTATAAAAATAAAAAACAAAAATTTTAGACGATTAGAATTAATAGATTGCATCAATTTATAAAATTCAATTAATTAAAGTAGTTGACACATAAATTTAAGAAAAAAAAAACTTCAGTATATTTTTTTCAAAAAGAAAAGATGGTCACACTTGAAATTTAACAGTTTTGAGATAATTTCTTCATAATATACATTTAAATATAATAATTTACAAATTATATCCCTTGGAGAAAAAGCTCAAATTTCACTTTAATACTCCTTAATAATGAAGCTTCAAGCTTATATTTTCTTTCAGTCATGCCAAGTTATTCTTAAATAAGTATTATAAAAATTTATCCTGATCAGTTTTAATAAATAAAAAAAACAACGGGGAATTGATTTTAATCTAGAAAAAATATGTTACTAACAATTTATGCAAAATCATTACATAATATTGAAAAAAGAACTTCGTGAAAAAAACAATGAAACACTCTTCTTGTAAAAAATATTTAATATTACTTGTCGGTGATATAAATTGAAGGAAAATTAGTAAGAATGTAGAAAAAATTTATGATCGAAAACTTGGAAGGGAAATGTCAAACATGAAAAAATAGAATAAGTTGCTGAAAGAATTTAATAATTAATGTGTGAAAAATTAATTAGCAAGTTACGTTCTAGTGAAAACGAGTCGAGTATTACTAATCAAAATAAATTTTTACTGTGCTAAAAAACTTCAAATTCTAGAAAAAGTTCCTTTTTCTCTATCTTTTTTACGAAACTTACTTTTCTAAGAATAATTATTTTATGGATTTTTTTCTAACATCATTTTCACAATTTCTTTAGCGAAAAAAATTATTCCTACGTTTTGTATTGAATTTAGTTTTTCTTTTTCGTAATGTGTTCGGTCCAACGCACCATGTCAAATAAGGTCTCAAATCCCTTCCTCGTTATAATTTTCTGTTCCCAAGCATTAAAATTAGTTTTTACTTTTTTTCGTGAAAAAAAACTGTTTCTTGTAAAGTCTAAGATGTACTATGAAATATCACCAAATTGAATTAATACAGTTTCAATTAAATTTTTTTTTTCATAATTCTTATGAGTGAAACAAGTTCTGAATAATATGATCAAAACGATGAAACATTTGAAAAAAAGGTGAAACGGATATTTTTAAATGAGAGAAAATATAGTTTTGTTTAGAAAAGTATTAATAATCTTTTTTTTACGCTATAAATTTCAGAGAAAAGGAAAATATTCAAACCTGAATAGGACAATGTTTGTCTTGGAATAATATGATTGCAGATATGAAAACAGTTTAGTTAAAAATGTAACTTTCAGTTTAAAATTACAACTCTATTGCGAGCGGTTATTGACGTTATCACGCTGAAATAATATGAAGGACACTGGTGACAAACCTCTGAAAAAAGAGTGGAACAGGCATTATTTAGTGCCTAAAGGGTTGATGCATTACAAATGAAAGGTCTTTTTCTCCAAGTAAAGTACAAAATCTGTCATAACAAGCTCATTCTTGATTATTGTAATTTATATATATATATATATATATATATATATATATATATATATATA
>BMAV01016061.1:336820-357314 GCA_019973955.1 Trichonephila inaurata madagascariensis | reverse complement strand
TTATTTTAGATACTAAAATACAAAAACTCAATTTCAACAACTGCTAAAAAATCAAAGATTTATTTAGATATATCTTTTGATCTTCATCGCCTTTTGTTTTAATATATATATATATATATATATATATATATTAAGCAATTTCACACGAAATAAAATACATATTGCTGAATAAATCTTTCATTTTGTAGCAGTTGTTGAAATGGACTTTTTGTATTTTAGTTGCTCAAATAATAATTTTAAAACATATGAAGCAATGGAACAAAAAAGCACAACACAAACGAGAGTGATTATGAAGCAGTTTCTAAAAGCGTTCTTTTTTTCCCCCTTTGAATATTACAGATTTTACAGTTTCCTCAACCAGAAGCTTTTAGAATCATGTGATTTACGTTAATAATTTGCATCGTCAATATTGTAACATCTTGTTTTGAGAAAGCGCAAACTTGTCTGTTTTTTTTCAGGAGATGAAGTTGTGGTTAACAGTTGGGCGTGTAAACTAAAAAAACAGTGACAGTTAACCCGTTAAGTGGGTAAACTGAAAAAAATAATTATCAAGCGAAGTATTGGTGGGCTCAAGACAATTATGAATAAAATAAAATCTCGAGAGAGAAAAATTAAGTGTGGAATTACTACATACACACACACGCGCACATATACATATATGTGCAATAATTCCCTCTGACATCCTTTTAATATTAACTCTTTTAATAATATTTAAACAAGCTTTAATTCTTTGGGTCAAAACTAACGCCATTATCTTAATTGTAATCAACTAGTATCAGAAATCCCTTTCCCGCGCTCATTTTAACCAATCAGAGCTCTTATTACAAAATAGTCATGAGGGTCTTCACTGCCGGGTATATAAAGCGAAAATCTCTTGTAATCACTCTCTTTGTCTTAGTGTTCGTCATGTGAAATGTCACTCCTGCTTGTCGCTTCTGTTAGATGCGTCTATTTTCGTGTTCTTACCAAATATCTGTGAAAATACAGCTGTGAATTGTCCACCTACGTTATGTAGTATGTGCGTGTAAATAAACAAGTTGAAAGTTAATTATGAAGATGTTTTACCTAAAATCAGATATGACAACAACCAAACAAACCGACACCGGCCAACGATATTATATATATAATATCGTTGGCTGGTGTTGATTTTATAATTTTTAATCTCGGTTACTCATATGTCCTTCATTGTGTGATTTTCCTACTGTCTATGTGTTTTTCGAATGTGATTGTTAGATGTTATCTCTTGTTTGTAGAGAATAAGCATATATATATATATATATATATATATATATATATCTTCTTCATAAGTTCAACAGCCTTTTGCAGGTCAATACTGGTTCGCTGATCCTCCTCTATTTGAACCTATCATTCACAATGGCCTTCCATCGGCTGATTCCTATTAGATTGAGGTGGCTGCGGTAGCCTAGTGGTCAAGGTAACTGACTTGTGGCAGGCGTGCCATGAGTTCGAACTTAATACCGCTAAAGACCCATTGTGTAGAGGAGCGATTCACATTAAATCTGTCGAGAGCTCAAACGTCCTCCAGCTGGTGTGGTAGTTAGGAGAGAAGGTACCAGCTCAGGTATCATCTTAGTTACTTGACCATGGCTCAAAATTTCAAGGTCCGTTGTCAAAAGCCCTCATTTAGTGAAGCCATCCGACGTTAATATTCACTCACTCACTCACCCATTAGTCTGAGGTCATTTTCAACATTGTTTAACCATCGTGTAGGTGGTCGTTTTCTACGGCTGGTCCCTTTAATTTTAAAAAAGTTTTTTTTTTTTTGGTATTAAAAGCATCAACATATCTGTACAGATGGCCCAGCCACAATACGTGATACTTTTTTATTTTTCGTGATGTCAGTCCCGCCATATTTGCCTTATTTTCTATAAATTTCATGGTTGTAAAGAATTCTCCACTCATTGTTCTTTTGAATAGGTCTGAAGATTTTTTCTTTCAAAAATGAGCAACTTTTGTTGCTCTGCTTTATTGAAGGTTCAACATTCACCTCCATACAGAGCAATAGGCCAAATTAAAGTTTTATATATGCTCAACTTGGTGTTTATAGGTATAAGCTTAGACATAATTTATATATATACATATGCATATATATGCATTAATATCATTACTTAATTTTCATTTTATGGAAGGAAAATTTTATCATATTATTGATTACATATTATCTAAAAACATTAAGGTATAGTGAGTAAAATTCGTTTCAGTACTGTAATAATAATTCATGGTTTTTAAGCAAAATTACTTTCTCCCTCATTAATTTTGAATAATAACTTTATTTGCGAATAACAACACACTTGTTTCTTATCTTCATATAATCTCTTTTGCCCTTAAGCTGTTAAACAGCATTTTAAGGAAAAAGTAGTCAATTCTAAGAGGTAAAAAAAAGATGCTAAAAGGACAAAAAAGAAACTTTCATGATTCTTATAAATCTCTTTTGTCTTTAATGATCTTGCTTTTTCATTTAATCCCTAAAAATAGTAGTTAAAGAGAGCAAAACATTTTCGGGAAATTTTCGAGAAAGAATACAAGTTGCAAACAGTTTTGCCAAAACACTAGGTATAATAAAGAAATTTAAAACACTAATTAATTCGGGATTAATTAAAATACAGAAAAAAAGCATTTTAAATCCAAAAATTTAGAAAAAGATAGAGGCTTAAGATTCTAAAAATTCAAAAGGACTCTTAAGTGCAAAATAATAGCTGAATGTTTTTAAAAAATCAATTACTAAACCTTATATTGTTAAAGATCTGAAATGATTACAAATAAAAAATAAAATAAATCAGAATAAATCTTTAACGCTGTGTATTTTGAAAGGAAAAGTAAGTTCCAGAAGTACTTGAGTATTTTATTATTCTATCATCAGAAAATCTATTGGAACATGACTTTATCTTCCAACAAAATTACGCACCTTGCCAAACGTCAATGGTCATTCATTTAAAAACACAACTTCTTACTTGACTTGCCTATTCGCTTTATTTAAATTATAAAAAGAATGTGTGTGGTTTAATGAGAAAAAACGTTTTTTTTTCCGAGTTCAGCTCTAGAGGACGAAAATAAACTCGTGGAAAGTGTAAAATTCGTTTTGGCAGCTATCTGGAAAGATTTCAACTTTTCTATATGTGAAATATCATTTTTAAGTTCTTTTCCAAAATGTATAATAAATATTCTAATTTTTTGAGTTTCTAAGAAAGTTTGATTGCTAATATATATAATCTTTGTAAAATCTTCTGTAAGGCTATGTGATTTATGTTATTCTCCTCTACAAAAGATGTAGAATATGTTACCCCATACCATAAAATTCTCAATAATTCATTTCTACGGAAATAAAATTAAAACTCAAACAACTTCGGGCTTATTTTTTTCATTATTCTAATATTTTTAAATGGAGCTGTATTTGCATAAGCATTACAAGGTATAATTTGAACATTTGAGAAAAGGTATTACAGATACCTACTTATTCTCCATAAATTTATCAAAGTAAATGCTTCGAATTCCGAAATACAATAAATCACTCAGAATACAGACTACAAATAATAATACAAAAAATTATCAAACTTATACTAGTCAATAAAGTTATAAATGTCTTGAGTCTTGAAAGAAAGCAAAAATACTAAAGCTTTTTCTTAGCAAATAAATAGTAAATGATAAAGCATTTAAATTTGGAAAATAATTTTCTTTATAATATCATAAAAGCACTGAGATTTTAAGAAATAAATTGATTACTATCCATCTATTTCCTTTTAAAATGCTCGCACAGGAAGGAAGTTACCACTCAATCCTCACATATACAATTAAACAATATTACAGCTGCTACTTAAGCTGCTTAATACTTCCTATCCTATTTTTAATCTAAAGACAAATTCTTCAAAATTTTGATGAAATCAAAAACATTAACATTTAAGCATTTATTTTAAAAGAATTATGGATAGAGATTTTGGTATAATATTCAAAGTAAAATTTCTGATTCTTTAATATATAAGATTAAATATTTATTTTAAAAGAATTATATATATGGAGAGGTATTTTGTTATAATATTTTATAAAATCTTTCCGATACGATAATACATATATATACATATATAAGATGTTTAAAAAAATTTTTAAGGAAAAATGGAGAGGGATTTGGGCACAATATTTAAAGCAAAAATTTCTATACGTTACTGTGCTGTTAAATATTTATTTTACAGGAATAATGGAGAGTTACTTTATAATATTTAAGGCAAAAATCTCTGATGTATTGTAATAATGTTAAATGCTTATTTTAAAAAGATAATGGAAAGATATTTAAGTATAACACCCGCATTTAAAGCAAACATTCTGACACATTATTATAATGCGCCGATTACCTTAAAATAATTTTTTTCAAGAAGTTTAGTTAAAACCTTTCTCTTTTAAACATAATTATAACAAAATTAGTTCTCATATAATTTATCTGTAGTCTATAAATTCTTACGTTCAAGATATTTTTAATAAGTATGAGCAATTTAACTGACATTACATACTATTCTTATAAAATATAAACATATTACAAATAGATAGAAATGCGTTGTAAAAATTGTACATATATGTGAGCATACGAATATATCTAATATCTAGTCTACATGTATGAACATATAATTTATATATATATATGTGTGTGTGTGTGTGTGTAATCAATGGTTCCTAAGGTCCTGACTGCTTATACTTAGGTTAATAACTATTTGTATATATTATTATGGATTTTTTTATATAAATCACAATTCTATAAATATATAAACAAAAATTTCAAATTATTAAAATCCCAGAATACATAATCCCATTTCAAAACAATATCAATGGTGAATGAAAAAAATAATAAAACACCAACGTTTTAAAACAAAATTAAAAATTTATAAATTAGCCAAGTGCAACCTCAGACTTAGGACCGATAAGTGGGGTTAAACTAGTCTGATGGCAACAACCTTCCCCCTATTGCAGCATGGTAAGGCAACCTGGAAATTTCCAAAATCTCAAAAATTTAAAAAGTAAAGACTTAAAAAATTAAGCTATTTGCAGTCGCATTCTGAAAGATATTATTATGTATATATATATATATATTAAAATTCTAAAACAACTAAGCGCGCAATATAACTGAGCCACCAAACATCAAAGATAATGTAACCATCTTTAAAATAAAAATACGAAAAGTCACTAAAATCTCTAAAATTTATAAGTTTAAATTAAAAGAGAGAGAGAGAGAACCCAATAATATTCACTAATAAAATACCCCAAAACACCAGCACATAAATATCCTAAATATCTAAATAGCTGAATATGCTACAAAACTTAATCTCAGAAATCATCAAAAACTCTCCCAAAGGCATCGCAGCAAGACATTGAATGGTATATAATTTCTTAATATTTTTTCATCATTCCTACAAACTCCACGTAAATTAAAAGGATGTATATTCTCAAAATTAGTCATTTATATTTGCAAAATACTTTAATTAAAAGCAGAGTTATCTTACTTTCCTCATACAGTTTTCAAATAATATATCACTTAGAATAATTTAGATATATTAACAGAAAAGAAAGGGCTTAAAAGTTAGCGGTGATGTTAAACCGTCTGTAATTAATATTAATGTTCTTTAAACTTAAAGTTCCTTGTAAAAAAAACGAACGACTGGAAAACATTTTCTAAAAAATTAGTCTACGTACATCAAAAATGAGCATTAAGTCGATCGCGATCGACCGATAGGCCTCCAAGACATTTTGGGGTGACCACCTCTACTAAGAGCTAAGACGCGCATACTAAACACACACACACATTTATGAAACACCGACGCCAGCTACACTGGAGAATCAGCTTTTTCCAGTCGAGGCGACTATGTTTACTTAAGCAAAGGATTCGATAAATGCGTAGACGACACTTGCACCTTCATTGGAAGTGAACGATGACGCTTAACACGTTCACTGTCGCTGTAGGGGGGGAAAGCGACCACTGCTATGTTAGCCATAGAAATGAATTTTTCTCCACACACTGACTGAAGGGAAGAATAAAGATTGATGATCAGTTTTTCCCTCGAAAAAGCACGGGATTTGGCTATTGAAACATCATCCTACACATTGCGCTTCCTCGGATTGGGCTCTCGAGTTGATGTCACGTCCCGCGATGGCACAGGAATTGGCAGGGAACAAATTAAAAACATGCGTCAGTTTCAGATTCATCGGTATTGCATTGAATTGCATCAATTGGACTGAATACGTCCACTGTCTAGCAATTAGTCATAGTTGTTCTAGCATTCAACTTGACAGTTTTTTAACTTGTATTTTTGTAATAAAAATAGTAATCTGTCATATTTTAAAAGAGGGCTTCAATGCCGAAAGTAAGTAATGAAACCATACAATTTTAATACAGAATGGCTCCACCTTTGACACTGGATAGACCGCAACACCATACAAGCATTAGAAATAGCCCGTACCCTATAAAAGTTCGTTCACATCTGATGTACATCTTAATGCAAGAAAAAGATCACAGCCTTTTGTTAAAATGAATAAAATCATTAATATAAAAAAAAAGTTTATATACATTCAGGATGTTTAACTAAATTTAATATTCTACATCAGTAATATACTTGAAATATAGTAATTATAAATATTTCATCACAGCTCTACGTAGACAAAACGCCTTTTTAAATAATCTCGTTCAAATTGGAAGAATATTGAAATAAAAAAAATAAATTCATATTAAAATTAAAACATTATTTATGTTTAAATATAAAAATATATATTCTATATACAGCAGGTGATTCGATACCAGACCAACAGACGAGCAGGGGTGTGTAGGGGGTAAAGGGACGACTCGAAATCACATAGGAATGCAGGGTTGCAAATGCTGTAGTTGCGAGTTATAGTGCAAAGAAGCAGAGAAAAACAACAGAAACAGCAGTACATTTCTGAGACAGAAAGCATTTTATTGAAGAGTGATACTGCAACAAGTGTTTGAAATTACTACCAGAAGTCATCTGGCAAGCCTGACAGTGGCGCATTAATTACGTTCTAGAAGATTTCTGGCATGCCACATATCCTTCCGGTACCAACAGATATTCGAGCGATGATGTCCTCACCTGAAGGAACGGGCGTACACGAAACTTTTCCTGTAATCCCCAGAAAAAGTACATACATGATGGTCAGGTAATCTGGCAGGACAAGGAACCAGGAACTATCCATCGCTGTACAAAGGTTACGTTGAGGAGTCGGCGGAAACGAATTACGTGATGTGGAGGAGTCTCGTTATACTGTTACCACATGGAGAAATGCAATAAAGGAGAAACATATTATGCGTCAAGAAGCTCAGAAGCCTCAAGAGTACTCGTACTTGGATTGTCTTCTACCAGACGCAAGACTTCCTACTCATTGCCAGGTGTTCTCGTCATTTGTTTTTGATTCATTGTAGCTCTCGTTAAAGAACCGGTCTCTCATAACCTTATGTTCACACTTGTGAAGGCCATGTGACGTTGAACACGCGTATTCTAGTAACGTTCCTGGTACAACTCTGAGTGGCGTGCCCATTACAATCCGCAGTCCCATACACGATCAGTATGACTACCAGTTCCTCGTTTGAATACTGGTTCATCCTACTACCTCATGAAACGGATCGCTAATGACGACTTCCATCAGGATTTGTGTTCACGACCTGCCAGACGACTTCTGGTTGTAATTTCGAACAACTGTTGTTTCGCCTTTCAATAAAGCGTTTTCTGCCCCATTAATGTGTTGCTGTTTCTATTTCTTTTCTCTTCTAATTTACATCATAGCTCGAAACTACGGCATTTGTAACCTTGCATTCATTCCTACATTTATGGTTTGTCCGGTCTGGTAGCAAATCACTCTTTTCATCAGATTTACTACTAAAAATAAATCCAATGGTTTTAGCTAATGAAAATGTTATAAACTTTGCAAAACATAATGTTATTTTTGATACACGATCATAGTTTCATAGCATATTGTTCTGCTTAAAAATATTTAAGCTTTTAAATATTGTATGTGTTAAAGTTTTTAAGAAAAGGCCCAACAAAAGTTTTCATTCACTTTGGAATTAGGATTCTTAAAAAGAAATTAGAACAATTGTTAATTAAAAAGTTCAAATCGTGTGAAGAATGTCTCTAACCGTTATTTTATTTATTCAATTTCGAAAATCTTGCACTCAAAATAAAATTTCCATCCTTTCGATCTATCTTTTCTTTACCAAAGTCTCAATGGAATTTCCAAGAAATCGGCCTGAAAATGCAATAAGTGAAAGGAAATTTTACCAACATTCTCTTGAGATTCGAAGGGAATACAAATGAGTTTCGTTTCGGTCAATGCAACTTAAGAAAAGGCTATACTTTTCTTTTTTTGTAAAATAAAGATATTGCATGCTATTTTCTTCTTACTGAGAAACTTCTTGATAGTAAAAAAAGCCTCCCATTATCATTCACACAAAAGCCTGTTAAATATGAAGCATTTACCAATTTAAAAAAAATTATATCACCTAACTTAAAATACATTCGGATTACTTAAGCTATTAAAATAAAAAAATTATTATCAAATCTACGAAGTGGAATCAAATGTTAATACAATGAAAAGTATTTTTTTATTTTGAATGCTTATAAGAATTGTTAAACTTTTATTTTGAAATATTTTAAATAATATTGAATACACGAAACTAGAATTTTATTTAAATTGTTAGTTAATGCTCAATAATTTTTTATTGCAATTAAAAGGTTTTAGTTTTATTTTTTACTTTATAGGTATTACCTATGGTGAAAGAAAAAAAAATATGTTTGAAAGCAACAAGAAAAAAAAAGGTTTATTACACATACATTATTCATACAATATTCCCAATATTTTCGCTGTGAAAATAAAATAAAATGCATCATGCAAAAAATAAACAACCGTATTAGATCAAGCATTATCTTTAAATCAAAATTTTAATGTTTAACGTTAAGTGTTTATGTTTTTTATCTGATATAAAGTCTTTTAAGCAAACTTTGATGTGAAAAAAAAAATATTTAAAAAATCGTACTATTTAATTAAGTTCTGAAAATTCTTCAGAGCACTAAGATAAAATCAACTAGTTGTTCAAAACTGGAAAAAAAACAGAATTTATTTTATTATTTCTTTTCTAAGTCATTATGAAATATTACTTAAGAATGTGTCATGCAATGTAAAAATTTCATATCATTATGAAAAAAAGGAAATTAAAATTCATGTATAATAACAAAATTTATTTTTACTTTTCATTATTTATATTCACTAATCAATGAAGAGACAAATTATAACATTTGAGTCTAAGATGGATTTAGATAACTTGTGGAAAATATTGAATACTTCCCACAAGTTATCTAAATATCAAAAAAGTAGTTATACTTCAGATATTCTAGGGAAATATTCATTAATTACATATCAATTGCAACAGACGCCTAACAAAACTAACTATTTAAAAATAATTATTTTTAAAATTGTAAAAGGGAGATCACAATATGCAGTATGTATGATATTGTCAATAAAAATTCAAATTAGATTTTGTTTATTTTAATTGAATTATATGAAAGTTTAAAAAAATTTCTTAAGGCTAGTAAAAACGTCAAGAATGTGTGCCTAACTTTTATCTAATTTAATAACCTATTTTTCAATTAAATAAGCTTTAATGTTTAGATTTTAAATTAAATTTAACTTTGTGAGATAATTTTTTTAACAAATATTTGGATTTCCCAGTTATAAATAAATGTAGAAAATTACGGTACTTTTTGAATATTATTTCAATACAATAGGATTACAACGAAATATAATTTCATAAATATATTTACAAAACGAGTTCCTTTTTTAAACTAATTACTTATTTACAACGATGCGAATTTATTCGTAATTAAAATCGGCATGACTTATTTAAAGAATTATTTTTTATTCATTCGAATAAAGTAATGGTAACATTTTAATGCAATTAATATAATTGTAAATTCAATGAAAATACACTTTTTAATATATCTTAAGAACATAAAAATAACGCGTTCAAAAACAGATAACATTTAAGTTCGGTTTGCATTATTAAACGTGAAATGTTGCATATACTTTTCTAATAACTTTTGTGAAATCAAATTAAAATCGTCTGTCTATACTTATGAAATCAGTTAATGAACAATTACTTAAAATATAAATATGCTGATCTATACACATTGGCTCTATATCTTGGGTTGAGATAAAAAAATATATCATTTAAATAGTTGTAGCACAAAACACTTATAAATTCAAGCAATTTGCTCCAATTTTAATGCAGGTTTTTGAGAACAATGATTGTTCTGGAAATATTACGTGATAGTTATAAATGCATAAGTATTTCGGAAGAAAAGCAATTTTTTTATTGAAAGTCTAGAAACGATTATTAAAAGTACATGGTGTGACACACACACAAAAAAACGAGACTAAGTTTGTAGCTTGAAAAAAAGAGTGGAGTTGGCAAAAACTGTTTTAGTGACATCATCCTACTGCCCTCCTCTAACCATGTGACCAATTTCACCTTAATCGATCTCGCCAGTTGGGAGAACTGCGACATTGAGTGAACACCTGTGTAAACAAATGTCGAATCAACATCAAGTTTTTTGTGAAATTTAAAAAATCAGCCATGAAAACATTTCAAACAATAACCGAGGCTTAAGGAAATGAAACACTTTGTCTCATGCACATGTGTTTGAAGAGTACCAGAAGTTTTCAGGGAGAATTAACAGTGTGGAAGATGAGGAACCTGCTGGGCGCCCAAGGTCAGCGATTACAGACCAAAACATAGCCAAAATTCGTGATATGAGTGGGTTCCTACGCACATCAGTGGTCATAGTGATAATCAGCACTATTACGTTGAAATACTAAGAAGAATTTGTGACAAAATTAGGACAAAAAGGCCAGAATTGGGGAGTGATGGCTGGCTGTTGCACCAAGACAATACCCCTGCTCACATGCCCCTGTTTGTTAAGCAGTTTCTGACCAGCAAAAACATTACTATGATGAGGCATCTTCCTTATTAACCTGATTTGGCCTCATGTGACTTTTTTATTTAGTACAGTTAAATCTTGCTGAAAAGAACCTATTTTACCACAGTTGAAGAGATTCAGGTAAAAACGGAAAATCTCCTAAAGCAGAGGTCTCCAAAGTGGTAGAAAATGTGGTTGGTCCCCAGAAAAATGTAGAATATACTTATTCATCACTTCATGTTTTAAGATGCAGCAAGTAGAAACCCTAGTTAAAAAGCACTTGAAATCACTTACAAAATCTTTTGCCTCGTTATTACACAAAGAATGGAGATAGCAGACATAGTAATATGTGAATAACAGATTCGTTTGCAATGAGAATTCAGTATAATAATTTAAGCATGCCTCTAAAAGAAAGCCTCGTCAACCTATCGTCCGATGAAACTCTCAAATTTAAATTTCACGTATCTTTATCAAGATCTTAGTTTTGGCTTTCCATAAAAAGTGAATACCTTCTTCTTAGTGAACAGGCGATGAAAATTCTCATTCAGTTCTCCACAATTTATTAATGGGAAAAGGCCTTTTCATCTGTCACAGCCATCAAAAAAAGGTACCTATCTCAGCTTGAAATAAATTCTCCGTCTCGCAGTAACAACATTGGACCCAAATATCTATAATCTTATTTCAAATAAGCAGGGACATCCATCACACTGGGAATGTATAATGTTAAAAGTTTAATATACTTAAACCATTTTTTAATTATTTTGTTTTTACAGTTTTTTTTTTGTTTATTTTATTATGGTTTATTAATAAAGCTTTCATAATTTGGTTCCAATTAATAGTTTCATTTTATTAATTAGGTACATTTTATCTGTTCTTAGATCACAATTTTTTTATAAATATATTTAACACTTAAAAAATCCTATTAGTGGTCCGTGAAATTCAAATTATGAATTTACTGGTACGTGAGGTCAAAAAGTTTGCCGACCGCTGTCCTAAAGGGACTTCCAAAAACTTCGTTCCGGAACTATTACCAACAAAGGCAGCTCCGAATGCAGAAGTGTGTGAATGCTGAAGGGAACTACTTTGTAGGTGATACAGTCACGGAGAACTGATTCTGTAAGTACCATGATTTATTAGACCGATCTCGGTTGTTGTTTTTATGTGTGTGTGTCACATCTCGTAGGCAGTGTAGAGAATTGTACAAAAATAATAATCTTAGATAATGCTAGATTATTTATAATTTTAAATCGAGTGTGATAGAAATATTTAAATAGTATTTTTAACAGGAAAAAGTATGCTTTACATTTTAAGAAAAAAAAGAAAATATATGCATGCAAATCAAATTTTTATAAGTGCTGTTATTTTGTACTTAAAAAGGTTTTCAGTTCTATCGTCTTTTTATTTTTTTACGTTTTCTACTAATATTTATGGTCGCTTGTCATAACATTAAATAATAATAATAATAATATATTATGATTCTCTGTTACACAAAAATTACTAATATACATTTTATCAAAGAATACTTTATAGAAACTTAGTTGTTGCTTTATATTTTACAAGTGAAGAAACACATTTACATTTTGATCTTAATAAGGCAGCTAAAAAGTGTTATATGGATAAAAGAAGGTGATTAAATTCAATTCTTCATTGGATTTATACATTTTAGAATGAAATCCATCACACAATAATTTTAGCTAAGAATTAGATGACTTAACCAGCTACATTTTTTACACCACAGCGAATATATAAATGAAGACGCATCAATTTATCGTAAAATATAATTTTACTCCAAAATCAAATGGTCTACTGAATAGAATTCTTAGTTACCAAATGATTTCCTTCAGCGACATATTAGCTAAATGTAATTATATTTTTGTATTTTTATTCGGAATTAAAAATTATTGTTTATTTTGAAAATTTTCTATTTAAGATTATTGTTTTTAAGACTGTGTGTGTGAAACATAAAATTAATACGAGATTTAATTTAAATTTCTTTCATTACCAAGACTTTATACATCCTTCTATATAAATAAATCGACATTTAGTTTTCAATTTAATTAAATCAGCTCGAGTTTATTCAATCATTCGAAAACTTGGGAATTTTTCAATATTTGAATGCTCTAAAATGTTAGAACAAAAACTTGTGAATTTTAGATGCATGAAAATATAAAATATGAATACAAAGTTTCCTGTCTCATTAATAAGATCATTAAACAAAATACAATAATTTACGCTTTACTGTTATGTTTACTGTGCATCTTATATTATATCATTGCAAAGCATTGTTTTTAATTGTATTTTGAACAATTATATTCGAACTTATTGCATATTCATTTGCAAAACAATCGTTAGTTGTGAACAATTTAGATTTCCCTATTAAGCTCAAAAATTATTTTGAAAAACATTAATATCTAATAAGCATTTTTTCATTACATATATATAGTGAAGAATTAATTCATTATGTATTCAACTTACATCTGCTTGAAATTTATGCATCAATGTCGGAGACTGAAGTTTCAGCTGTAAAGCATGAGTTTAACGCCAACAGAATAACATTTAAATGTATTGATCACATCATTTTTCATCTTGTATCATTTTTATCCCTTTTAAAAAGTACTTTAAAATATAGCAGTATTATGTGCATAAACAGTACTAATTACGATTGATTATAGTTACCTCATTAAATATATTTTAATGCATTTTTCTTTACATACTTTTCACATTCACACCATTTTTTTTTTTAGTTTTCCAGGCTTATTACTAGAATGTATTATCAGAACTATCTCCTTTTCTAAATATATTTCTTACTAATGTAGTTCAAAAGATTCAAATAAGGAATGCAGAAAAGGAGCTTAGTGAAGTGTAACACTTTTTATGATTTACTTTAGCACACATATAGTACATTTTTTTACGTACTACCCGATATTCTAATGACTATACAAAATTACAAATTTCCTTACAAATTAGATGCATTTAGTGTTCCATTCTGAATTTTTGTTCAAAGGGCAATGAAATGCTTTTTTTAATATTTAATATATTGCTTACAGATAAATCTATGTTTTTCAAGATCGGAAGGAAGTTAACTCATAAAAACATTTCGGAAATGTTTTTTCTCAAGAATTTTTTATCAGAAATTTTTATTGAAAACAGATCAAATAATTCCTGTGCATCATGAATATATACGGGGCTTACAGAAGTAAGTAAAACAAATAAACACAGAGAAAAGAAAGGACAAATTGCAAAGCAAAGGTAAAATCCAAAATCAAATCAGCGAAGCTCCAAAATCAGATCAAGGACGTTAGTATGCAGCTTTACTGGAAACAAGCTGGAAAAAACTATGAGTCCAGTTCATTTTAAAAGCTTATAGTTCAACTTTCAAGTATTTTTATCCCTTCTTTGATTTGAAAAAAGGGTTAAATTGCTCAACATTTTCCTCACCACCAACACTAAAGTCACGAAGTGTGAACTGTTGAGGGACACTTTAAAATTACTATGGCCAGAAAGAAACTGGATGCTTTTAAAACAGGTAAAAAATGATTGTATGACAGTTTTTGTAGAATGGTCGTAAAAAATTTCTTTGTCGTTTAAGTAGTGAACTGATGGAGTGAAAAGATTGCTGCAGAGAGGGAAAACACTTTTTTTTCTTTAAAAGGGTTTGGGAAAATTAACTGAGAAATCAATACTATGCTTGGCTGCAAACTTATCCAAAAAAACCAATCCTTTCATTTCCGAGTATTCCACAACGGTCATGAACGAAAACCAAAGATGCAAAGGTATCTGTGTCCTTAAGAAATTTGAAGTTCTTTTGAATTTCTGCAATGACATTATTGCAAGACAAAATATATTTTAGAATTTCTAGGGAAGAATAAGAATCTAAATAAATCAAATAGAAATTACTTTATGGAAGATGATATATTTGACAGAAGGAGTAATGCTTAAAGGTGCGGCTATACAAACAATGCATTCATCGTGAGTTCAGAATTGATGACATTCTGTTTCAATACCATTATGAAAATTACCAAAACTAACACCATTATTAATTTTTATTTCATTAGTAAAGAAGTAGTACATAAAAAATGTTCTAAAATAAAAATAATAATAAACGATTATAAAAATCTACAATTTTACAATAGTAGCAGATCATGTAGATGGCACTAAGGGATGTTGGAAGATTTGAAAGAGACACTAAGCAGTCATAGCTTGATACAGTTGACTTAGAAAGCATATATTTCATAGCAATGTTTTGTAAGATAAGGATTTCAATTGCAGAAAAGCCAGAAATTACAAAAACTCATTCACAACAAATTTTATGATAAATACAGATGACACGCAATAAAACTTGCGTCTGCATATGATGAAAGATCTTGTTAAGGGCAACAGCTCAAGCTTTAAAACCATATGCACTGTATAACACAATGCCTTCTTGATTGTAGAGAAGAATATAAACATTTTAATTAATACTGTAAGTGTTACAGGCAATAAGGCTTATTTCTTGTTGTAATTTATCACATTTATTTAAAATTTAACCCATATAAAAATTTTAATAGAAATTGGGTTATTTTAAAATGGTAAGAAATCAATTTAATGCAATTTGGTTGAAAACTTAGAAATCCAAATAAAATAGCCAGCAATTTTTGCATCTTCAAAAAAAGAAAATTTTAAAGTATTAATTAATTTGATGAGTTTTATATATATAAATAATATAGAAGAATGTTTTGGATGTACACTTAATCGTAAATGAATTTCACATTTTTTTCTATTGTAGCCCTAGAAAATTGAAATCGTGCTGAAGATATGAGTGCAAAATTAATCGAACGTATAAATGCTTATTTAGTATAATCTTAAAAATTTAGCAGAAATGTTAGAAAAAGTATTTAAGCATTAATATAAAGTATCTCAAAAATCAATGAAGCAAATATTTTTCCATTCCAAAGATACGTTCAAGTGTTATTTCCCTTTTTTTTTTAATATTGAAGCACTATGTTGCATTATTCTAACACATTATTGTAAAAAAAAGTTTCTTTAAGATATAGTTACGCTCGCTCATCCCCATTATGACTGAAAACATCGTATGTTTTACTTTCAGATATACAGGGTGATTCGCCACCACATAGACAAACTTACAGATAATTAGGGGGTACAGATACGACTCGGAATAAAAAACATAGGAATACAGGGTCGCAAATGCCGTAGTTGCAAGCAATGGTGCAGAGAAGCAGAGGGAAAAAAAACAGAAAAAGCAACACATTAATGGAACAGAAAACCTTTTATTGAAAAGATGCATTACAACAGGTAATGAAGCTACGACCAAAAGTCGTCTGGCTGGTCTGACAGTGGTGATGCAAGGAATTCCTTACGTTCTGGAAGATTCCTGGCATGTCACGTATCCTACAGATATTCGAGCGATGAGCTCTTCAACAAAAGGAAAGAGCGTCTCGTACTCCAAACTCTTCATGTGACTCAGAAATTCATGCAGAAAAGTCCGGTGATCTGGTAAGCCAATGAACCTTGCCACTATGCCCTATCCATCGCTGTCCAAAGGTTGCGTTGAGGCGTCGGTGAATGCAAGTTCTTTAATGTGGAGGAGCTCCCATAATGCTGGGACCACATAGAGCTGCGCAACGACAGAGGAACATATTCTGCGTCAAGAGGTTCGGGCAGGACTTGTTGCAAGATCAGATATGTCCTGCCGTCCAAAGGATTGGGCAAAAAGTACAATTCATGAATGCTTTCCCCAAGAGGTATATATATAGTCTTCAAGAATACCGGCCCAAATTATTTATCGAAAAACATGTGTGAAATATGCTTCATCCGTTAAAAATACAGACTAAGAAAATGCGCTGTCTGTTGACTCTGATGCGAGAAAAATGTATCAAACATCTTTCNGAATGCTTTCCCCAAGAGGTATATATATAGTCTTCAAGAATACCGGCCCAAATTATTTATCGAAAAATATGTGTGAAATTTGCTTCATCCGTTAAAAATACAGTCTAAGAAAATGCGCTGTCTGTTGACTCTGATGCGAGAAAAATGTATCAAACATCTTTCGTAGTGGGTAATCCTCAGGATTTAATAATTGGATGTGATGATAATTGTATGCACTCATTTGGTTTACTCGAGTACCCTCCAGACAATGGATTGGAATAAACCCACTTGTTGGGCTATCGCTCAACTAATCGTACTTGTATTGTCTTCTTTCAGACGTAAGAATGTCCTCCTCATTACCAGGTGTTCTCGTTGTTCGCTGTTGATTCATTGTATATCTCGTTAAAGAATCAGTGTCAAGTAACCTTCTGTTCACACTTGCAAAGATCGTTTGATGTGGAATACACCTATTCGTGTAATGTTCCTGGGTCGTGTAACAACCACCGAGCGACGTGCCAGTTACAATCCGTGGCTTCATACATGTTTCAGTTCCTCGTTTGAATAGATGTTCATTCTATTAACTGGGGAAACGGATCACAAATGATGACTTCCAGCAGGATCGGTTTTTCACGAAACCTTCCGTTCAGCACCATCTACCGCAAGACTACAAGGAGAAATCTTCCAGAACGTAAGGAATTCCATGCAGCGCTGCTATTAGGCTGGCCATCTGCTGTAATACAACCTGCTGTAGTGCAACACCTGCTGTAGTGCAACACCTGCTGTAGTACAACCCTTCAATAAAATGTTTTCTGTCCTATTAATGCTATTTCTGTTCTGTTTCTCTGTTTCTTTGCACCATAGCTCGCAACTATGACATTAGTGACTGCATTCCTATGCGATTCCGAGTTGTCTCTGTAAATTCTAACACAACCGTCAAATTTCATCTGGTAGCAAGTCATCCAATATATTATTTTTTAAATTTCAGAGTTTTCTCTAGTAGATTTTTAAATTATGAACTCATAAATTTTGAGTTATTTGTGCATAGAAATTAAAACGAGAGAACTATATGATGCCTAGGAAACAAATCATTAATTATAAAAGCTCTTCATTAGTATCAGTCTTTTTTTTCTGTTTTCTAAATCTAAAATGAAATAACGCTTCTACGTGTCTAATTTCCTGAAACTCTGAATAGTTCATATTATTCATAATGTTGTTTTTTTTTTTACTTAACATAATCCTTTTCACTTTTTATAATATTTCAATGAATTATATTTAATGAGAAAAAAAAAAAATTCTAACTCTCCTTTATTTGAACTACGTTATTTCTCACTGAAGTTAAATTTTAAAGGAAGTATGATGGGAGAAAATTATTTATCGCACAAAAGGCGTTCTTTTTTTATCCAAATATTTTACTCTCAATAATCTCAGAGTTATTAATATCATGAAAGGTTTTTACTTACAAGAAAATACTTACACACCCACACCTATGTGTACACATATATTACAATAATTCATGTACATAAAAAACAAAATTAATAACTTTCAACATTGTAAACAATAGAAAATTTCATAATATTTTTTTAATTGAAATTTTACAAAAAAAAGTTATGCTTAACATGCAGAAACAAAAGGCATAGTATTTTTTCCTAAAACTATGTATAAAATCTTAAATATTTGCTACATTTTTTTTATCATATATAGTAAAGAAAATATAAATTATAAAATAACATTCAAAGTTCCTATAAAACCATCACTTTTTTTAAGAAAAAAAAACTCTCTTTGTTTATATATATATATATATATATACTTTTTACACCTTGAAAACTTTTAAGGAACAATTTAGTAGTTTTTGGAGGGGTTCAGAGCTATATAAATCAGTGTTTCTCAAACTGTGGGGCGCGCCCCCTAGGGGGCGTGATAACCCTACAAGGGGGGCGCGAGTACATCGAAAAGTCGAAAACAAAAAATTATATAAAAAGTTATTAATTTACTGAAAATAAGCCTAAAAAAATACATTCTGACATAATAAAAAAATAAAATACACATTTACATTGATATAATACACTTAAAAATGTATCGGTATTACACAATGTGTTTCATGATTAATTTAACAGTACTAAGTTAAGAACAAGTTTAAAAATTACCTGAGGCCCTATGGGCATGCCATAAAAATTATATATGAAATTTAATACTTATTTGTACGGCTTATAATTGAAGCCGTATTGCAGCTTTAGAGTCAAAGTACATTATTATTGTTTTCAATACATTATTGTATAAGGGGGCGTGCGATAAAAATTGACTGAAAATTGGGTCACGAATACTAAAAGTTTGAGAAGCACTGATATAAACAACTTACACACGGTCCTCCTCACATGTAACTTTCCGGGAACATTAGCCCTTGAAACTTAGGTTCCTATGGCCGCATGAATTCCATGAGACAGCTAAGCACCTGTAGCACTGCTCTTATTTTTCGCCTCAGTGGTGGTCAAGCATCTTGCGAGGGCTTCTCAACAGATCTTGTCTCTTGTCTCAAGACTATAAGGCTGGGTGTCATATTAAAGTCTAACAATATTTGCACCTGATACCGTCCTGACTCAATTACCTGGATTATCCGCTACTTCACCCCATTATCCAACTGTCAATAATTACACTATTTAACAGTTTGTTTGTTTGTTTGCTTTTGAATGTTGCCTGTTGTTGCAGAGAAAATTTAAAAACATACACACACACACTCATATTTTACATAATTGGCGTTTATGTTCTGTATCTCAACTTGAAAGTCTTATTTTTGCCTTTTGTAAATCACTTTTTAAAACATTCAACTTGTGACGGATCTATCTGCGTACCCTCTTCTAATCCTCTTGGGAAATTGTGTTTATTTACAACCAACCCTTTTGAAGAAACCGTGATATTCAAATTAAGTCTACTATATATAGTCAAGGTTTTCTAGCTAGCAATGAGGAGAAGGAAAGAGATCGTCATAAAATAGAATAGATTGCTACTGATCAGGTATTATAACATTCTATAGAATATTTCGGATATTTTATAGAGGAAAGAATTAAGGTGACGATTGATCACTATAGTTGAATTAGTGTTCAATTAAGTGGGATAGTAGATTTGATCCTGTAATAAGGGATTCGAAATTGATAGTCTGCTTATAATTCGTGTATCTTACTATTAATACACTTTTTGTTATATTGAGAACATTTCTTCAAGTTGAAATTAATTGAATCAGTGTTTCTTCCTTTCCTCCCACATCTCTAGGCGGGTAAGACACCCTAACAAACTATATACACAATTTTTTGAATTTTGAGTCCCAAAGTATGTAAAATTATTTAGAGCATTTATTTTTGGCTAAAAAGTTTGGTCACATTTATTGAACAGCATTTTGAGTTTTGTTTTAATTTTTATTTCATTATTTCCATGTTTCATTAATAATTTTATATCAAGAGTCATTATATAAATGCTTTTCTTGTAATTTTTTTTCGGAATAAATTGGGATAAAAGAAAATTAAATATCAAAATAGCTATCATTTCTTCAGAATTTGGTTCAGCAAACTTAATTGAACATATAAGGGGAACAAAATTGCATTTTTTTTATTTTTAGATCATTTGGTGTAGAATGTTATTTAATCTTGGAATTGCTT
>BMAV01016061.1:297849-329036 GCA_019973955.1 Trichonephila inaurata madagascariensis | reverse complement strand
ACATATTTTTACTATGCAATATTTTTATCAAGATTTTATACATTTTATAAAATGCTTTTTTGTGTGTTATTAAATTACTTGATACAAAGAATTCTACGATATACCGTATCATATAATACTAGGAACATTTCATTTCTTAATATGGAAAGACAATAAGCAAAAAAAGGAGCCCCATATTCATACTTCGTTAATATGTTTAAAATACTTTATTTTATATTTATAACACTTTTTATGATGGATACCCATTTTCAAGCAAGTTGATGCAACGACTGTTACTCCCAAAAAATAAATTATTGCAAAAATCAATTTACCACGAATATTGTGTTTCTAAAGTGTATTAAAAAAAGTATCCAAAATTTGTCAAAAAATAATACATTTCCTACATACAAATTTCTTCGGTAATTCAATAGTTTTTAACTATTTTATTCTGTGTGAAATGTGTTATTCAAGTTATCTATTCAATATTCAGGAGCTTTACATACATATACTAATACTTGTACTTTTTCCTGAAGTGAAGTTTAAAACTAGATAAAAATTATTGCCATATTCTAAAAAAAATTATTCTTAGGCTTGAATTGAAACCGTTATTTAAAAAATTGGACTTGAGGAATTTCTCAGATTATTATTTTTTTCTTTTACTAGAAATAGGAGAAAGAATATTTGTAACTAGAAAATATATGTACGAAAATTAAAATTTAACCCAATTTTTATCTTTTTAAAAAATAAAGATAAATTTATTTTCCTTTTTGTTTTTTTATGCCAAAAACAAAGAGATATATTGCATTTAATGGCAACGTTAATAAAATTTTACGAACAAACATTTCAATTTTAATATACCATATGAATATTTTTTAATTATTATTTCAACAACGTTTATAGGATGAATGAAAGACATTATCTCTAAGCTAAATTTGATAATTGTGTTAGTTGACATTAATGTCAACTAAATATTAATTAACGTATGAAATCAGATCGCTTAAGATAAAAACAGTAATGATAAGGAAACAAAGGAGATAGGTGAAGATCGAATCTTTTTTCGGCCATCAGTCATGAAAATTCAAAGTATTTATTGGAACTATATATTCTTATATTTATGGGAACTTTAGGTATCGATCTTTACTTTTATTCTAAAATAGTAAGGAAAAAAATAGCAAGTCACATAAAAAAGTCATCAAACTTGGCAAAATAATTGAGTTTTGTTATTTTAAGCACTTTTTCTAACTTTCATTATAAAAAAAAACTGTTAAGCGCTTTAAGTACCACTATATTTTTTGGTCTCTCAAATACTATTAAGCTGACATTCATTTGTTTTGGTGCATCTAGCGCGTTGATGTGATACGAAACAAAATAGCTTGTCCGCGAATCAGTCAGATTTTTTTGAGCTTTTAGAAAAAATGGACCTAGTACCAAAAATGCCAGCATTCTTGGAAAACAAACACAGTTGTTTATAGAGGATGCTAACGAGACACGTCTGGTAACATTGATTCGTTGGGTAGTTGAAGCAGTAAGCGGCCAGCACAAGAAGTGGAGAGTTTTAAACAATATTATCCCAAGTGTCCAAATACCATACATTGGAGATAATGTTAAAATCGTCTGTGCTGTGCTAAAATCGATCTTAATGTTTTTCACCCAGAAAGACTTAACAATATTGAGGATGACAATGTAATTGCTCAACGAATACTAGATTTAGGGAAGAATCCTAATTACTTACAACAAACAGTTGAAGAAAATGGCTGGGCAAGAAAAACAGGTGATATGAACTTTGTTACGTGACTTTGATCTTCCAGATTTCCACAATTAACATGAAAGGAGCTACGATATTTAACTCCTGGTATATATCAACTTAAGCAAAGACGATCATACACTCACGAACTCCTTAATCAATCGGGGTTGTACTCTCTTTACGTAAATCGAGAAGATTTCTCAGTTGCTCGACTCCAGTTGGGATTACGACACACAAGTTCAAAAGTAAATAACATATGGATAAGAACTTGTATAGATCATAATCCAAACATTGAATCGTATTAACAGTGTAAAGTTGGTGCTAGAGTTGTTGGCTGCTGTGCACATGTTGCACTTTGGTACTTGGATACTGGCGCCATAATCACACTCAGACAAAAACGCCAAGTCTTGGATATGCTGATAGACTTCAAGACGCTGCTAATTGATGGTCCAGGGATGATTCTGCAAGTGAAAACCAGAAGGAAATATAATCGAAGACATTTGTTGCAAATTGTTTAACATTGTTATTTTTTCCCTGTTTTCTCTATTCAATAAAAGATTTTTTTGAAAAAAAAACCTAACATTTTCTCTTCGACTGAGCATCAGTGTTAATATATATATATATATATAATATGAATTTGCCGATGGGTAAAAAAAAAGACTTGATCTTTACCCACCTCCTTTCCGTATGTTTTCTGAATATGAAACATTAACTGAATATTAGGTATTATTGTAAGGGGATGTTGTTTCTTAATTTTCTTGTAGGATATCACATGTTTGTAAGATTTATGCTTTTCCAAATTAAAAATACTATTTTATTATGATGAAATATTTTCAACCCCAATATAAGTTCAAAAATTACTAATCAAAAGAAGTTTAATTTAATTTTTATATTATCCTAATACTCTTCATATGATGTATAGTTCTTCAAAAGTTGTTATATTGCTCGGGGAGAGGGGGGTTAAAGTTACAGATAATTAAAATTTAATAACGATATTTTAAAAGGGAAATAAACTTTACTTTTATTTTATTTAAATTTAGAACTCTATTGTAAGCCTTTTGATATATTTTCATCAATGCGTTATCATAAACTGTAAGAATTCATTATTTGAAAGAATCGCTACAAAATCTCTGTGGCGTTTTATCATGTTAAAAATAATTAAAATTAACGTAGATTGAATTGGTACTGAAAAGCTTAGCGTACAATAATGAATACTAATGTACGAGTTTTATCTCATATGAAGTCTTTTTCTAACGGTCTCTCTTTTAAATTTTGAAATAAAAATTACAAATATGATTAGCGGTAAATTTATAAAAATGTTATGAGTTTTCACTTGACATTTTTCTTAAAATGCTGAAATTAGTTTCTACTTCAACTTGTAATGATTATGTTGTTTATCTCGTTTACACAGAAAAGTCACATATTTTAATCATATCAAAACAAACTAAATTAAAGCATTATTTACTCGTTCAAATAGCAGCAGAATTTATTTCAAGATATGATCTTATTTTAAAGCCATAAATTATTTTTTATTTGTAAAAAGAACCAAAATAATATTTTTCCACTCATTTTTTCTTTTCATAATAATAATTAAATAACATTAAATATTTTAATTGCAATTTCCTTCCTTATATTAACTTTTTGATAGACCTTATTGTTCAAAGTTATTAAAAATTGTTATTAAAATATAAATAATGCCTGTTATTAAATATAATTCCAATTATATTTAATAACAGAATAATTGTTATTTGCAATTTGAAATGTTTCATAACTTTTCAATTATATTTTAAGTAAAGATAACAGAAAACAAAATAACAATTTGAGAAAATACATCGATATCTTAAGATTTCAAGAACGTAGATAGTTCTTGAAGAATAAATCTATAGAAATCGTGAAACCATTAAACATCAAATAAGTTCTCAAAAATTGTTCTTTGGTTTACAAAAGAACACGAAAAAAATTTTTCCAACGCTTTAACATTTTTTTTTTATTAAAATCATTACAGGGAGTTACTACAACCATGGTGAAATATAATTAAGGAATTAATTCAGATACTGAAACGTTAATAAAAAAAACGCCTCATGATGCGTCGTTATTCTAAACAATTAGAAATAAATTTGTATATTGGCTTTTTACATAAATGAAAAACTTTATTAAAAAACATAATAAATTTGGTGTCATGAACATAACAATTTTTACTTCTTTGTGCCATTACCACTACAAATCGATCAGTAACATACCTCAATTTATTTCTTCGCTTAGTTTCAATCATATTTTTTATTTCAAAATAGAAATGGTAAAGTTGTGTTTATATATTACTTTATTCGAAATAAAATATGATGAGGGGAACAAATTTATAGTTTTGAATACATATTGTAAAAATGAAACAGAAGCTTTTAGCGATGTATTTTTAAGAATATGTATTACTTGTATTTAGGAATATTAAAATAGTTATATTAAATAAATTCGAAGAGAAAACATCAAAAATAAATGTATATAAAATATCATACTATCCTGTCTTTAAATAAAAAGTGCAAATAATTAAAAATAATCTATTAAGATTTATTTCAGCAAACTAATTCATAATTATTAAAATTCTTATTACAACTTACTAAAACTGACCTCAAAAGAGAATAATTATTCTGTTTTAAAAACTTAAAGCTATGTCGAACTGCTTAAACGTTGCTTAATTAAAAACAAAAATCATTTTTTTAAAAAAAAAATCATTACAAGCAGGAGGTTATGATATTCCAAAATTTAAAAAAAAAGTATTTTTTTCCGTAAGATACATATTAATTAAAAAATATGTATACCTTCAAGACACCGTTTAATTATAATTTTCTAAAATAATGTCTTGTAAATCATAAGTAAAATTTCTCAATTTTTACATTTAATGCAGTGTTTCTCAAACTGTGGGGCGCGCCCCCCTAGGGGGGCGTGATAACCCTACAAGGGGGGGCGCGAGCGTATAGGAAAGTCGAAAATAAAAGATTATTTAAAAAATTATCAATTTACTTAAAGGAAACAAAATGTGTATTCTGACGTAATAAGAAAATATACATTTACTCTGATATAGTATACTTATAAATGTATCAGTACGGTTCAATATATTTGATACTAAGTATCAATACTAAAGAACAAGTTTAATAATTACTATTGCTTTTTCAATGGGCTTATCATACACAAAATTTAATACTTATCTTAATACTTTGTACGGTTTAAAATTAGGGTCGTATTGTAGCTGTAGCGTCAAAGTATTACGCATTATTACTGCATTCAACACATTGTTATTGTATGAGGAAGGGGGGCGCGTTGAAAATTCCGATTGAAAATTGGGTCGCGAATATAGAAAGTTTGAGAAGCACTGATTTAATGAACATGACTAATAGGACCATAAATTTGAATATTGTTAGTAAAATATATTATTTTTAACTAACATAAAAATGATTATAAAATTTCTAAAACCTTTCTATACACATACATCATTCGCTCTTTTTCATTATAAAAAATACGTACAACTTAAGAAACAAGTTTGTGTACGATTGAATAAAATATTAATAGTTTTCTTCGAAGAATTAATCACTCTGTGCAAAAATTATATTATATTCTCTTCCCAGAGATATTTTTCCCATTTTTATGACTTAATGAGTTCACTATGTAAAAAGGTATATAATGTTTTCCTGATACTAACTACTTGGCATTCCTTAAATTCAAAAAGAAAATTTAATAATGATATGGAATATTTGATCAAACTAGATTGTTCTTTGTTGTTGTTTTTTAATTCATTCACTTCATAAAAATTTAAGGGATGATGACAGTTGCCTCCCTCTCCCTCTTCTGACAGTTCTTTTTCCATAAACTCTCTTTCTGGAAACTTTTTAATAATCATTGTTAAGTATTTTTATAAAATATAAAGCGTTGCCTGGCAACACATCATTTGCAAGAAAGCGTTTATCCTGTCTTTTCTTCAGTCGCGATGAAAATGGTTTTTTATTTATTAAAGCAGAGAAAGAGAGAATTTGAAATGCGCCACAGGATAGCAATTCCATGAAAGAGAAAAGATATAAATAGCTTGTCAGCGAATGTTTACGTTGGATAATTTATTAAAATCTTTATTTGGTTCATCGTATGCGTAAAATAAAGTATTCGAAATAAATCTTTCTTACAGTTTTTCGTACTTTTGTTTGAAAAGGTTTAATGTGTTATTGATAATAATTAATGCTGTTTACTATGGTGAGTTATAAAATGTTGTCATTTCACAATACTTACACTGAAAAACGTGTACTAATAATTAATCAATTTTTAGATAATTTTATTACTGTCTTAGTGTTATGACCTAAGTTCTCTTTTAAATTAATAACTCATAAAGACTTATTTAAAATAGTTACTGAACAATATTTTAATTTTTTTTCCTGCATTTGATTTAATTACATTAAGAATACTACAAAGAGTAACAGTTCTATTTGCTACAAAATGAAAAAATAAAATGAAAAAAAAAATTTTATTAGTATAATAATTTCTATTATAATTCAGTGAAATTTTTAGAAACTTTCAGGGTTTTTTTTTAAATTAATGCATGTAATCATATTAATTTTAATTGAGTTTAACTAGACTGACTTGAAAATCTCAGCAAGTATAATTGCATAAACAACGCTTATAACCTCGGGACAAGGAAAAATTTAATTAATTTCAATTTTTTCTGTTAAATAAAAGATATAACTTAATTATAAGAAAAGACTTCATATTCCTTTTTTTATAACTAAGTTGTATCTTTAAAATATATTGATTTAAACCTTTGTAGGGTAAATTGCTTTTGTTTCATTTATCATTTAAAGTCTGCAGAAATTCATTAAGTGTAAACCCAATTTTACTCAGTGAAATGCTTTAAACGTTCTATAATTTATTCTTAGAACTATAAAATAATCTTTTTAATTTTTTGTTTTGCCTTTAATAAGTATTTTATTATCTTATATAATGTTTTACTTCGTAAAAGTTTTCTATGAAAATTTTTTTAAAAAATGTTTGCCATATAAATTCTTAATCTCAAGAAAACTGCTCATTTATCTTGGAAAAAGATTTCAAAAATAAGGAAAACAAATAATCAAAAGATATATCATAAAATATTATACATATAAATAAATAACTTATAAGTACGTTTATATTAACATAATGACATTTCTTGCGATAAAAAAGTTTGAGTCAGCTCTCAAGATGCTGTAAAATTAAAACATTTTTTAACTAACTCAATTTTAATTATAAAAAGCTTCCAAAAAACTGAATTAAGTGAACATAGAGATGCTTTAAAATGCAACTTAAAAGCAAATTTAGCATAAACAGATATTCTAATTGATATTTTCTATTTTTATATTATCATAATTTGTAATTACAATAACTAAACTCATTTTAAATGTGTGCATGTTCAAACAAACTTTGAAAATTTCATTATGAACAAAAATTTTATTATATACTAGGTTTTTTTTTTATCTGGACAATTCATTATATTCAATCAGATAGTTATGCATGATTTTAACTTTAATTACAATCAGTTTTTTCAATGCTTCTTGCCTTTTATGATTACTTTAACTAATGCTTTTATTTATTGTGTAGTTAATTCAGTGAATAGTGCACTTGAATATAATTCAAAATTTGAACGACTGATAAAACAACTAATAAAGATAAAAAATAAATAAGTTTTAAAATTTCTTCAAAACTTTTAATATTTTAAAATAATTTTAAATTAAATATTTATAAAAATGTATAACTTTTCACTTAACACTTGGCTGTTCTTTATCAAAAACATTATAAATAGGGCGACTTTTTATTAATTTTTAATCTCAATAATTTGTAATAGTTGTTATTCAGATGAAGCTTTCTAATTGTTTTCCTGTAAATATCGCCAATACTTAAATATTCAAATGATTTATTGTCATAATACTTGCTTGAATTTTTCAGCACCTCTATCTAAAAAGAATTTTAAAAGCAAATTAAATAAGGAGGAGGAGTGTGTGTGTATGTTTGTGTGTTTAAAAAAGGAACAAAGTAACTAAATAAGAAGCATTATTACAAGATGTACTCCTGATACTAATATTTAAAAAATTCATGATAAAAAAATTCAACTTACTAGCTTATAATGGGATTTTTACGCAAACAGCATATTTTTTATTGAAAGTCTACTTAGTGAAAATTTAAAAATAATATAATGTATAACACAAATGTGTAAACTTAGAATGTATTGTTAATAAACTTTTTTTTTAGGGTTCACAATGAGTTAGGTTAGGTATATTATAAAAATGAATAACTTGAATTATTTAATTCTAATAAATATTAAACAAGCAGTGCTTACCTAATGTGGCTTTTAAATTTCTATTTCTTTTTACCAAGTCATATATATTAGAATCAGCTCTTGTAGATTCTAACAAAATTAGGTTATTTAAGGTTCATATCTGCTATTTTTGATTGATAATTTTTTTATGTTTATAATATAAAAAAATTCATTCCTAAACTTTATGATCCCAATTTTGAGGGTGTTTTGTCTAAAACAGACCCATTTCAATAAAACTGTTTTTAAAAAATGTTTATTTATTAATATTTTTTCAAAATTTTAAAAACTTTTCAGTGAATCTTTGAACTTTACAATTACAATTACACCTTGCCACACTGTGGCACACGTGCCGAGTGATTACTACTCCTCTTTTAAAGGAAAGAGAATTTGGACAATTTATCTAATAAGACTCTAATACTATGTGCAAACATTGTACTGTAATATTTGAATGTGCAATTCAGATACTTAGAATGATAAATATCCACTAGTACAATTTATTTATTTGGAGTTATCAAAACTTCTTGAGTTAAATAATTGTTCAATAATTAGATATTATGAATTCTGGTACTGTCTGTGTTAATATTTGAGTAAAAAATTTTTAACTTCTAAAAACAAATTAAATTAATGTCAGTATGTCACGATTTGTGTCAGAAAACCAAAGTCACTCTGTCCCGTTTCTTACCAAATTCACTTTGATTAAATGTTTTGTAATTAGAAGTTATGGAAATTTCTTATTTTATTTAAATAGTTCACTGCTTTAAAGATATGAACTTTTATGAACTTTCACTTTTGTATAGAGTTTATAATAGAACTTTTTATTTCGTATAGAAATTGAGAGCTCTAAAAGGTTTTTCAAACAAATTGTTTTAGTAAAACACTTTCTCAAAATTCTGTTCTATTGATAAATGCTGTTATTTAATGAATAAAATAAAACATTGCACATTTCTTAGTTTAGTTTTAGCTATTCATTATTCTTAAGGAGAAACGAAGAATATTTTTTTTAAAACTACGATTGAATTTTGTTTAATTTTTATTTCATAATCTCAAAACAGTATTCAAGATTCTCTTTGATATGCCTCTCTCTTTGCCTTTTCTTTTGAATATTTCTTTAATAGCACACCGAAAGGAAATATATTTTTTTGAAAAATTTGTATTCTTCGGAAGCGTTGTAGCGTTTAAATGAGAACTTTCTTGAATAAATTTTGTTATGTAATTGCTAAGTAATTACTGCCTGAGATTAAAAGGTGTGAATTTTTTTGAAAGAAAAATTCCTTTTTTTACGAAGAAAGTTTAAGGGTTTCTTAATGTACGGATATCTGTATACTTTTTACGAAATGGCTTGTACTTATGAAAAAAAATCAATCCTATTTTCTGTTATTAATTTTTGTTTTAATTTCCTCGTTTTATTTTTTAAAGAAACCATTTTTTTCTATGATGCATTTGATGATAGTACATTTTAGGAATTCAGAAAACTCAATTTTAATACTTTAACATATATAAAATATTAATTGCAATATTTTGGGGGGAATTTTAGAATTAATTAAAATGAGTAATTTTGAAAAATTGCTTAGAAATTTAAATAACTTCAAAAATTTTCACATTTTAATTAAATATTGTGTTAAAAATATAACTGAATAAACGCAACAATTTTTGAGGTTTCTATAGAATAGTTGTTACAAATGAGCTATAAAAAACATATCAGAAAGAGAGTGAACTTCTTTCAATTTCCCATTCATTGTTTGAATTTTAACCCCGTGATAAATTTAATTTAAATTAAATTGCGTAAAATGTTTTAGCCCTTCAATTATTCGATGATTAGTCTTGACTCATAGATTAATTTATAGCCACTTACAGGAAGAATTGATTATTAGTATTGTCTAAATTATTTAAGATTCACGCATTTTGAAATAATGGGAAACAACAAAAAGATCCATCTGAACATTGGGACGGGTTGTGAATCCTATTTTCATTATTTATTTCTTCCGTTGTAACTGTCTAAATCCTTTTAAAAGAAATAGATTATGATATTAATTCTAAATAAAAAATATTAGGAAATATTAATACGTTAAAAAAAAAAACAAAGTAAATTTAAGAGCCGAAAAGAATAATTAATTAAATACTTTTACTGCAATAATTGGATTTTTATTCCTTCCCTGTAAAGCACATAGTTTAGCCGTCAAAATAGTCATCTCGTCCTTTCAGTGTACAAGATAAGAAGTTTCGCAATTAACAAAAAAAGGAAAAACTAAATATGTTAAAATGGGTTTCTTCAAGGATATCTACAGATGGCATTTAAATATCTAATAATAAAAACAATATATTTCAAAATGTGCTTGCATAAATATATAAAATTTTATTTGCTTGTTCTATTTTCTGTATTTTTTTTATTTAAGCCAGTAAAATAATCCATAAAATAAGCTGAAATTTAAC
Organism: Trichonephila inaurata madagascariensis; assembly: GCA_019973955.1. Lineage (NCBI taxonomy): Eukaryota > Metazoa > Arthropoda > Arachnida > Araneae > Nephilidae > Trichonephila > Trichonephila inaurata. The sequence continues at coordinate 318,561 of BMAV01016061.1, read as the reverse complement.
GTTGATGACTCGTATATCTTCGATATAATTTCAAGCTAAATATTCGTAAATGGCTTATTTGGATAATAATCAATTGTCATCTTCGATGTAAAAGTGATCCAAGTCTTTTTACCTGAAAATAAATTCTTAATATATGTTATTGTTTTAAAGGAAATAAATTTCTTATTGCTTATTCATATTTTACTTATATGTATCTATTAAATAATTCATTTTGAGAGATATCCTTGGAGTATATAACTACTTGGAACTCTACATTTTGCAAATAAGAAAGAAAAATGATTTGATACTTTAATAATAATGAAATAGTTCGTGATATGAATTATTTCACTTTTAAGTGAATTAATTGTATTCATTCGCTTCGATAGCTTAGTAAAATAAAGCGCAACACTCAATCTACAAATTCTCGAGTCTCTTTGGACTGAAGCTCAATAAAACTTAAACTGGCTGCACACAGTAACATGGCGGACTAGTCAACTTTCACTTCCTCTTCCTGCTCTCTTCATTTCCAGTCATTACACTACAGGCGGTACGGTGCTATGCACACAAGCGCAACATGTTGGAAACAATATTACTCTCATTAATACTGCCATTATAACGGGGAATTCTTTACTGAGGGAGATTTACAATAATGGGCTTTAATAATTTAAAATTCCTTTGGAAATTCATTTCGTTAAATTAACTGTTGACCAATAAAAAGCTGAATAACAGGCAAAATGCTCATTTCTTACTAAAAATTTAATCTCTCCTAAAATGCAATTTTTCTTATAGCGTTTTTAAATTACTCTAAAGGAAAATATAAGTAATTTATAAAATAATTTCTTATATAATGAAATGCTGCAATTAGGGTGATTTTCTTGTAGAGTTATGAACTTTCTATTGTTTCCAGTTTCCACAAATCAAGTTATATTTATTTCAGATTTTGTAAGGGATTCTATGAATCTTTGCTACTTTACATTCAATTTGTTCTTATTTCATGTGAAATCATCATATGTAGAATTTTCACAAAGGGATTATATGGTAATAAGTCTGTTTTAATTTTTTGATGATTATTGAGAACTAATCTTATTTTTAACCAATTTAGTGGTTCCTAAATTTGTACTGAGCCAGGCATTCTTTTGAGATTGCTAGGAGCTAGATGGTTCCCTATATTTTACAATTTAATGTATAATCTTTTCAACTTGAGAGGTATTACAAAGACAAGATTTAGTTTGAAATAAACATAATAATAATTCTTAATTAGTTAACCAGATAACTGAGAAGCAAATCTAAGTTATAGCTAAAACCCTTTAAGCGTTAACTAAATTACACACACACTAAATTAAATCCAAATTAGTAACAATAGTGAAAAGTAATATTTTCCCTTACAATAGAGAAGAAATACACAATTATCAGAATAATCTCTCTTTCTTATTGTATTTATAAATATTATTATAAGCAAAACTATAAAATTCAACATCTAAACTTTTAACCTATTTGCATGTGCAATTTTTTAAAAATGTACAGGAGATAGTTGAAAGAATAGAATAAAATCAGACACACATATACAGTCGAACTTCCATATTACGAACCTCTATGTTGCGAATTTTTCTATATAGCGAACTTTTTCCTGAAACCAAAAACATTACACGATTTTCCACGTAAAATAATTTCTCAATAGCGAAGTGTATTTTCTCTGTAATGAACTTTTTCTCTTGTGACTCAATTTTTTTGTCTCCCTATTTTTAAAATATTTCAGGACATTTTTTTAATTATTTTCTCTTTTAGTACATTTTATTGTGATCACTTACCTTAAATTGGTTTTACCAAGAGTACCTAACTTACCTACAGCAATAAAATTCAATAGTGAAACAAAAAACATTATTTGTTTTTAAACAAACAAATAAAATAAATAAGTTTTATCAGTAATTAAATTTAAGAGTGCATGGGGCAGTGTATGCTTAAAATTACTGGTTATAAAAATGTATGTTTAAAATTAAATATAGGCTTAAAATTAAAAAATGTCATTCAAAAATTCTGTAACTTTAATATGGAATATTTTTTTAAATTGAAAATAGGTATTACTGCGCAATTTTTTTTCTTTTTCTTATTTTCTTTGCAGATTTTTTTTCTTGGGTAAGATATATAAAATAAATAGATATTAATTTACAAGAGTATGAATAATTACTTTTTTTAAATAAAGTATTGTATCAACAAATTTAAAAAAAATTTTATGTGGTTTATGAAGCACTTTGAAAGATAAACCTCTATATAACGAATTTTTCATACAATGAACTTTTTTTCGTGATTTAGCAACTTCGTTAAATAGAGGTCCGACTGTATATGTCTCATTTCATTCAGGTGTGCGTCCTTGTGAATCATAACCGGTAACACGACCTATTGAAGAGCACAACGACAATGATGTCCAAAGATACGGGACAAGAATTCAAAAAAAAATTATCTTGAAACTTCTGAGTTTTGTTTAGTTTGCCCTCTCCTCCAGAAGAGTATTTCTATTACTCCTCTTTGCATGATTTCTGAAGGGAAGGCAAATCCAAAACATTCATCGTTAGACTTTATTTTAACAGAAAAAAATCCTGAAATGATGATTACGGTATACATTTTAACAAGGATATGTTCATTAATTTTTATGTATTATGTATTAAATGTAGTCTACTACTATTTAATAAAATCTCTATAATAGATTGGGAATCATTGATTTATAAGAACAAAAAAAGAAAAAAGAAAACCACTTCGAATGGAATGTGGTGAAAGGAAATTAGAATAAAAGCGTGATATTTAGAACCAAAAAGACGCTTTACATATATTTTTCAAAACTTTAATAACTTATACAGTGAACTGAGTACTTAAAACTGACTATTGAATCTGAAATGAGCATTGATCTAACAAAAAGGAATATTTTTTTATCATACTGAAACTATAACAATGTAAGAAAGAGTCCATCTACGAGATTGGACGCAATTTTATCCTTTCCAACAGCCAATAATATTTGAAAATAACATTTCATATCTACTAAAGGGCATAAAAATTAGGAAAATTTATAATTGCTTCCTAGTGTAATAAAGTACAGATTTCATATTATAATACAATATGATCCAAACTGCCGATCCTAGGAAACAATAACTTTTAAATACCGAAGCACTAAATGCTTAGTAAAGTTTTTAGGTTAAAAATAGTTATCAGCTCGAGGAGTTCTGAAAAATTTTTCATTCATAACAATGGTAATTTTCTAAAATTGCTTGAATTTGTCTCTAAGTTTGATACTACTACATCAGAAACTTTGTATTCACATATTGAAAACCAGTCCAACCATATCGCAGTTGATTGATTGTCTACTAGCAACGCATTTGGAAGGAACATGACGGGTTTCATAGTTTTTATTAATAGGAAGTGACAAGGATGCACCTGAGCTGTCACTTCACTCTGAAAGTTTCTACACCATGCCAACTTGGAAAAATTAGAGCCTCGACATATTTGATGAACATGAGGTGTACATGAGGGATCTTCAGGGGCATCAGGACTCAAGCTCACTATTCAACAGAATTGACGCCAACCACCAGTTTGCAATTATGACCTCTCAGCAATTGCAGCAAAAACCTTATTTTAAGAAAATCATTCAAAGTGAACATATGTATCTCATCTCTTAAGCGATAAGAAGAGAATGATTTTTAAGACATTGAATTCTGTATGCACCTCTAACATGTTACCTTATGTATTTAACTGTAATTATATGTAAGATTTGCAAACGTATATATATTAATTATATATGTGAATATTTACGAGTAGTTTTTATTTCCAAAGAAGAATTCAGCTTTAATTGAATTTTTAATTAAAAACAATCAAAAATTGATATTTTTATGGAAGTTGCGTATTATTTTTTTTTAATTCTATTGGGCTGTGGATTGGTGTCTTACCATTGCAGACCTCGTGCATTCCCCGAAAGCTGGTATCTCTTTTTAGTGCGGCACCATATAGGTGGATATCAATCACCGCAAGTAATTTTGACACCAAGTTTCCTCCCCAGAGGGAGCTCTGGCGATGCGAAACCGTACTTAGAATTTTAACTTTGCCGACAGCACCTAAGACAAATAAGCATTCAATGGGTCTTTAACATGCATACAATAATTATGTGACATGGCCACCGTCGATTTTCTGCATCATGAAAATCCACCGACTTGGACCGGAGGGGTCGAGCCTTCAACCTTAAGCGTACAAACCAGCTACGCCACTCAGCCGGCAGTTGCGTATTATTGTGGTTCTGAAAATGAATCTATTAAGGGAAAGGATCTTTTAGAAATTCAGCAGTGTATTAAGAATCTAAAGTCGAGTCTTGCGGACGAGATAACTGAGTGGTCCTGATCGCGATTTCGTGGCCTACATAGTTTTTCTTGAATTCATATTCGTTAAGTGACCATAATTAAAAATTACAATGTTCATCACCAGTAGTTCTAGTGTTACTTCAAAATGGGCGTGTTAATGGGCAATCAATAAATGAGACCTTTTTATACATTAATTTTCTCATTTGTTAAATTTAGTATATTAAAGGTTCTGCAGTATATATTTTACTCACTCGTATTCATTTAAAATGTAACACCAGGAAGAAAAACAAATTACAAAACTTAACTTATTGCACATATACGTCATAGCAGGAAGGAAACATGATTCAATTTGTAGGCAATTTGTCCAAAATTAGTACACACAGACGTTGTTACTGACAGCTAAAATGATTCTAACCCGATTACGCATAGAGTGCATCATTTCTTGCTACTTCAAGTCTATGTCACATTTCATCAATCGTGGTGATGTCCCAGTCTCTGAACAATCCATGACCAAATATTTTCAAAGGGTGAAAGATCTGGTGATCGCGCTGCTCGAGGTAACATTTCAATACCTGCTGTCTCGACGTATGTCAGGAGACGTCGAGCAAAATCTGATTTTGCGTTAACTTTCTGAAAGAGGACGTATTCTTGGACTCGAAAACAAGACATAACCTTAAGACCTGAGTAATAAAAAGGTTGCGGCTCAGATTATAGAAGAAACAAACAAGATATGTTCATATCAGATACTCAAAGGCTGTTTAAGCCATCGCACCAGACCAATATGACGGTAGTTCATGTAAACAGGCCAGGTTCTTTTTTTATTGTTCCTGTAGACATGGTTACGTTAGTCATGATGCTGTGTGCAGAAGTGCAGAAACAGTACTTACGACGTGGTGCTACTCCCGTATTCAGTCCTGTCTTTGGGTGCACTCCTGTCGTCACACGCCTCTATGCTCCAGTTTCAAGGAAAGCCGAAATTATTGTCGCCGTGCAGTCATCTCGTGCTGCTCTAAATGTCATCTCTCTATTTGTGAGGATGTTTGTCGTGCTGCAAGCAAGCTCAGTTCCTGCCTTAAAGTCAATGTTCTGGCTGTTCGATCCTTCAAGGTCAGTCTGACGAATGTCTGTCCTCTCGAGAGTTAGTCGTGAGAGACTGTTGAGATTCTGCATGGTGCTCAATATGAACCTCCATAATCTCTCGATTCCATTACTCATTAATGATAATTCTTTTTCCCCAAAAAATAAATTTTTGATAATATTTTCAATCGGCATATTTAAGGAAATAGTAGCATTTTATGTAACAATGAAAAAAGTTTCTGGCAAAATGGCTAATGTCTAAGGATCAATTCTGACTAAGGGCATTTTTACAAAATTCTCTAACAAAAAATAGTTTTATTCTATCATTGTCACAAGTTTTGAAATTAACGAGCTGTTTTAAATTAACTTATTCAAGAGAATTTACGAATAAAAAAAATAACAGTGTGGTATAAAACCGTCCTATGCTTACAATCAGTTATTCAAAAATCATTTGTGATTATTGTTTCTTTAGTTTATATTATTTATTATATCAAATTAGATGAAAATAATTTGAAGACAATTAATTTAAAATCTAGATCATACAAAATACTCGACATAAATTAATTGAAAAAAAATTTAGTTTTAAAATTTGGTATCTGAAGTTTAATTTTTATGAGTGATAAAGAAGATATACAAAACTAAATATTTCAAAGGAAATGAAAAGGTTTCTGTTTATAAAAATAAACATTAATGGTTTAATTTTAAATCTTTTTTTAAAAAAAACATTTCTAAATATTTGCTTCGATCAAGTACAATCTGATTTTTAAAAAAATTCTTCACTGCCGAAGTCATCATCATTAAATTTATTTGTTTATTTTTATATCGATGAAAAAAATGTTTTTGTTTTAACTATAACAATTATTTTTAAAAAAATAGGAGGGAAGTTTTCTTTTGGATTCATTTGCATTGATTACTCCGAAATAATTAAGCTAAAAGGGCTTGGTTCGTATTTTTAAAAGAAACCACTTTATTAAAGAATCAAATGTGCAGCTTTAATTTATGCAATACTACTGCATTACTTTAGAGTGAAATTTCTAAATTGTAATGAAATAATTTATTAACAAAAAAAAGACTCTGATTTGAAAACGCAAAAGATTCTTACTCCATTCTTCATTGATTTCCAGTTTGATACCACTAAAGTCTCAGATAAATTTAAAATTAGTAACATGAATACTACAGGATGGCTGGATAGAAGCTATTCATCTAGTAGTTCATTTATTACAAAATGTCAAAAGAAGTTTGAATTTTATCTGCAGATGTAGTACAATGCCCCCCCAGTCATGTAACGAATATAGTGGTCTTACTTCTCAGTAGTGGTCTTTGTAAGACTGGACTCCAGTATTCTTGAAACAGTACCTTTCAGGGACCACAGCTACACAATCAAGCACAACACTCTTTCCGCTGCCTTTTTGTGATATCATCAAAATGAATTGCCCTTCTTACTGGTTTAAACTCAATAATCTGCTGACACTATCTTCTTCGTCTCCTTGAAAGCATTCTTGACTCAAACCCAGCACTCAAAACTCAATACGGAAAGCAAATAACGCTCACGAAAGCTACATCGGTTATTTAAAGCAAACATAATTTGCATATTCATAATGGCTCTACCAGTGCCATTTTTATTCGTCTAGCGTGAATTTGAATAAACGATATATTTCAAATGTACAAACACACCTCCTAAATTTCGTTTATCCAGCACAGCTACTTTTTGGTGTTGAGAGTTCATTTTCTGTCAGTATATGTATATACATTAAAAAAGGGTTATGTATTTTGTATCAGTATTATCATCAATAAAAAGACTCATAAGAAAGGAGAAGTAGTGTGGCAAAATATGCAGATAAGGCAAGAAAATAATCTATCTATGAACAATTATTTTAAAGTTCTAACCATATAACCGGTGAACAGTTACTAATAATATATTTTTATATAATCTTTTTATCAGAATGTAGTTAAACAAGAAATATAATATGTGTTTCTTTTCTGAGTTTAATTTAAATAAACATTCAACAATATTATAGGGTATAAGTTTTTGAACTTTTTTATGTAATTTATAATTCGTAAAACTAAATTAATAAAATGTTACAGCATTACAGAAATAATGTGAAGTAAAAGAATAATAAAAATAAATTTATTTATCTTTACAGTCTTAAATTTGATTCCAAAACTCTTTCCAGGTCGATTTTTTCTTCTTGCTTTTTCTATATCAAATATAATAAGTTATTTAAAGTACGGTTATAAATCTTTGCTTCTTAAGCAAACTAAAACTTACCACAAAATCATTTTAAACGTAAATTAATTATTACAATCAGGCAAAAGGAAAAGTATTTTGTTTGTACTGTCTCTTTTTTAATTTTATAAAAAAATCATGTAAATATGTATATTTAGAGAAATATTCTAAAAATTCTAAATACTAAAAAAAATTTCTTTATCAACGTCTTTTAATTTCGTGATATCCGAAATAAAACACCACTATTTTTAAGGTTTGAATTCACTTATAATATTTATCTGTATTTTTTAAATATTTATCAACACTTTTGTTCAAAATACATACATGCCTTTAAAATTATAAGCTATTTCCTAAGAATTTATTATATGCTTTGTGCTTAAAATACATATTAAAAATTATCAAAACTCAGAGATCTTAGAAGAAATATAATTTTTTATAAAACTTGTTATAAAGAAGATTAACGATTTTAAAAGTAGAATAAATCTTTCTGTAATATTCAGCACATATTTAGAAAATGCAAGGGATACAATTATTTATTTTACTTTCTTCTAGACAAGTAAAGCTCTTCATAAATCAAATGAATATGTATCCCGTATCATAATAGAGTAAATTTTGGAATTGAAAAAAATCAGTAATATCGTGTCATCTATTACATAACATTATGAAAACATCCTTAACAAATTTTCAATCTTTTCAAATAATATTTATTAAACAACATTCTCTATGTATTAATCAATAAAGACAACTTCTAAGCGTATTATTTATATTAAAGTGTCACATCAATTAAAAAGATGTGTTTTAACCTGCCTAACACTCTATTTTATCACCACAATTGCCAAAAGCACGTACTCTCTATTCCTTGTGAAAATTGTTTCGCTTTTGAAAGTTAACAAAGGAATAAACATTAAAAATGAAAATATAAGCCTCACGACATTAAATACTTAAAAAAACCATATTCAAAAGTTTTCAATTTTTATACAAAATGTTAATGTTTAAGGTGTAAAACTACTTTATAAGAATTTGAAAATTAATTACAATTTCCTTTTAAGATACAAAACGCTTCAAAACAGGTTTCTTTTTTATACATTTTTTCATCTCATTCTCGATTCGTTAATCCTTTACACAACAAAAAGTACAATTAATTTCAATTTTTGATATGAACTTGAAACAAATAATCATTTAAACCAACTTTAAATAATCATAAATTTTGACATTTATTTCATTACAAATAATTCAATTTCATTGTATTTAGATTTACTACTTGCCTCTTCTTCATGTGTGTTTCAATCTTACCTAAAGAAAAAAAATCGAATTAAATATTTCCCTTGTATTTCTCCTAATTCATTCCTATAAATAAAAAAGAAAAGAGAAGCATATTTTTAAGAAAATAACATCACATAAACTTCCATTAATTTTCCTTTAGTTAGTAAGGCTTTGTTTCTAAAAACAGTTTTTTTTTCATTTATTAGCTATACATCTCTAAAATAAAATTAATATTTTGCGGTGAATATTTTTGTTTAAAACGTAAAAGGGAAATTAGCAAAGCAATTTGAACTAATATTATTTTTATTTTATTTTTAAGCGTGTATTGTGTATGTTATCACTTCCATTCATTTTACTTAAAAGCTACTCCAAGTTTGTATTTAATCTTTTGATCACACTTCTGCATTTTAGATGGCAAATCATATTTCGTCCTTTTTTTTAAGTTATTCTTGTTCAAAATGAAAAAGAAGTACTCAGAACTGATATTAAATTCTGTTTTTAAAATCTTATCTGTTTATCTCTCATAAAATTAGAAAAGGTAGTTTATATATATAGTAATCATCAGAGTAATATTTTCATAACATCATCTAAAACAAATCCGATGTTAAAAAAAAGATATAAAATTGTTAAATGTTTAAGAAATATTTTTTTCAAAATAAATAAATAAAAAAATAAAAGGTGAAAGAAAGTTTAAAAAAATTCACTACTAACAGAAATTGTATACATTTTTTAAAAAACTAATCTCTTCATCTTGGTGTTTTTAAATTTTTTTTTAAAAAAGTAGTGTTCAGTTTATTAATATAGCATGAAATTTGAATCATTCAAAAAAACAAAGTCAGGACTTATTTTCTTTTGAAAATAAAGTAATAAATAGCAAAATTGTTATAAAAACATTTTATTTAACTATAAATCTTATTTTGTTGCTTCAATAACCATATTTTTTATAGAAAAACAGCTTTTCTTCTTCATTCTCTCTCTAAAACCTTAAAATTGCAATAATATGATCGTTCAATAAAAATCACATCTCGATCAGCATTGAAGTTAAAATATAAATAAAAAAGTGCGTTTCGAAGAAGTTTATTGTATAATCTTATAACATAAATGTGATACAATTTTTCTCAAGAAAATTTATTTATCCATGTTAGAAATATTATCAAGCGCATTGCAAGTATTTTTCAAACTCTGTCAAAAATTAGATACCTTGGAGAAATATAAATCATGGCATAATTTAGGAATCGTTTTCTTCTCAAAATACTTAAGGTTATCTTGATATATTATAAGGGTCTTAAATAAGAATTCCCTTAAATTAAAGATATGATAAAACATTAATTTTGTGCTGTTACTTTTCCTTCCTTTATTGAATAACAGAACGAAAACTTATTAGGGTTATTTTCTTGTCATCCAAATAACTTAACCGAAATTTACCTCTATTGTTTCTTTTATAGCACATATTTTAATCTATGTCTTTTTAAAATACATGAAAGAAAAAAATTCCTTTTCATCAAGTTCGAAACACACACACATTCAACCAAAACAGTCCCTTGACGCATTTATTCCTGGATAAAATAATACACATTGAGTACGTGAAAACGAAAGCAAAAAGGTTAATTAAAATATAAACTTCTATCAGGAATTTAAATCTTATTGTTTTGTTATACGTAACAATACAAGAAAGTAATTCAAAATAAACTTTTCTGTCGATTATTTTCATAATATATTATTGTTTAAAGACTAAGACTAACTATATTATGTAATTGCAATTAATTATAATTCTTTTTCAGCTTTGAAAACCCTTTTTAAGTATTATTTCCTGCTTTTCACTAAATTTGCATCAAAGCAACATTAGTTTTTAATAAGTTAATAAGCAAAGTAGAATTGAATAAGTTCTAATAACTTCTATATAACTTAGAATAAAATAATTGAATTTTTAAATAATTTAAAAGTTTACGGCACTTTTATTTTTGAAAAACTTTACATTTTCTCTCCTCGTTTACTTGTAGCCGTGGTAGCCTAGTGGTTATCATCATGGACTCGTGGCCGGAGTGCTGTGGGTTCGAGTTCTACTTACCCTGAAGACCGTCAATGTAGAGTGGGCAGATGGACGTTAAATCTGTCGGGGCTCAATTACCTTCCTTTGGTGTGATAGTTTGGAGAGAGCTCAAGAGTCATAAGCGCCACTTGACAAGAGACTCAAAATTACGAAGTCCGTAACTAATAGCCCCGTGTTATTTTATAGTGCATGTGTCGGCAACCTGTTGCACGCGTGTCACATGTGGCACGCGATGCAATTCGCAGTGAAACTCTGTACTACTCAACAAATGTGTCAATTTTTGGAGTGTTTGAAAGTTGATAAATTTGTAACGAACCTTCTCGAAAAGAATCTTCAGAATGATGGACATTAAAGGAATTGCAAAAAAGTCTGAAAGAGATAACTCTAAAGATAAATTTACAGCTATTCTGTAAATAATTGAATGTCATTGCTAGAGAGAGAATGTCATTGTTCGAAGAGAGAAAATTACTTGTTTGAAAATTGTTTTGCCACTTTTGGTTATACGTATCTGAGTAAAAATTTTTCCTAAAATGAAAAATATTTTGAGTCTGCAAAGAAATTATTTAACAATTGAATGCTCAGAATCGTATGAAACTGAAAGTCACACATTATACCTCTGATTTTGCGATATGTAAGCAAAGTGGTGCAAGCACTAGGTTTACATTTAAAAAAATTATCTTTTTATTTTACTATAATGAAGGAAACTACTTATATTTTATGATGTCCATTTCTTATTTTAATAAATATGTTTAAAATACATAATACATGTCCAATTTAGATTTTTTTTATTTTTGTTGAAGAAATAATTATATTTTATTCTGCTGATTTCCATGTTAAGAAATATCTTTAAATGATGCAAAATTAATGTAATAAAACTGTAAATCTATATTGTTGACCTCTATTCTCCAACTCTGCATACATTACTGCGGGAATTGAATTGTTTTAAAAATGTCCTTCTGCGTGGCACGTCGAATCATTTTGGTAGATTGGTTTGGCACTCCACAGTTAAAAGGTTACCGACCCCTTTATTGAGCTATGTTAATATGCCTCTCTCTCATCCTTTGCTTTAAATATATTTTCACGAACATTCATTACAATATGATACAATATGCACTCAATGAAATTACAGATGACTGAATGCTTTTGTACCTATTCTTTATACACATTTTTATAATAAAAAATACCATTAAAAAAAAGCTTTCATATTTTTCAATACAAGGAATTTTATAAATGTGCTTTCTTAATACTACTGACCGAGTCTTATCACTAGAAGAAAAATCGTGTTACTTTTAATATCTTTGAAATATGGGTAAATTTTATGTCACGTTGTTAAGAAGGCTCGTTTTTTCATTAAAAAAAAATGTAGAAGAATTTTAGCGCAAAAGTAAACATGAATAGCATAGTTATAAGTTAATAAAACAAACTTCATTTTATTTTTTATACTCATAGATGCTTTCACTTTTATTAATTTTGAATGATAACTTTACCTTAAAATAACACACAGAGAGAAAACTTTTTTACTTTAATCTTCTTATAATCTTTCCTCTTTTTAGCTGCTAAACTGCATTTTAAGAAGTAAGAAATCTTACTTGAAAAAAAAAAGATGCTGAAACGAAAAAAGAGAGGCTTACGAAATTGATATAAAAATTGTGTCCTTAATAATTTTGTCTCCTAACTTCTAGAAGAAAACAAAAGGTATTAGTGAAGTAATTAATTGCAAAAAATACTTTTGTAAGACCTGCCTGAAGGAAACAAGTTTCTGAAATCAATTTGTCAAGTATGAGCTATTATAAAAGGAGCTATTTCGAAACTCTTTCGCATTTAGGTAGTCTTGAATGCTTTAAAGAAATCAATTACTGTACGAGGGAAAATCTTTTTTTACTTTTAAATAACATTATACGACTCGTTTTTCTCTCATTAGTTCATGTATTATGAAAATTTTTATTCTGTTCTATCCACTCTGCTTTTTCCACGTCCTCATCTCAGAGTTGCTTATACGAATACAAGGTGTCTATAAGTTAGTTTGACAATTTTGCAAGCTAAGAAATCAAATATTAAACGAAAAAATATTAAAGTCAAACTAGTAGTAATACATCACTAGTAGTAATAGATTCTAAGTTTATTCATAGATAGTGTTAGGTGTTATAACTGACGCTAACTTTAACTGAACGATAATCATTCTTTGTTCAGCAATACGGTAACGGAGACGTACAATGGTGCAGAAAAAGAGAAACGTTGTCCTTGGTTCCATGAAAACCATTCTGCTGTGAAAGTACTACGAAATATTTTTCAAATATGCAAGAAAAAAGTCCCAAAAAGATACACTGCATGCTACAGATTTTCTTTATGACAATCATCAAAGAGAATGCCAGGAGGTTACATTTTTCATCAGGAAGTATGTATGTGTGTGTGGCGTACCTTGTCACAACCACAACGACGTTATATCTTACCTCAATGTTCAAGTACCAGTTTGGATTGGTCATGGAGGTGTTATTCAATGACCACCAAGATCACCACATATTTTACCACTGTATGGGGTCTTGTAAAGAATGAAGTGCACACTGAACCATTTAGTCCATTCCTAAACTAAAATCTACAATCTGCATTACAACTAAATTGTTCTTCGAAAATATGCTGGCAAATCTGTGGCAAGAACTGATTTACCTATGAGATATTTGTAGAGTAACTAAAGGAAGCTACACAGAAACTGTTGTGATAATAGTAAAATCAGACTATTTCTATATCTTGCAACAATATGTACTTTAATTTTTTCCAGTATATCACTAAAAATACATCCATCTTTTTGCCCAACTATTTATTAGACACCCTGTAAATCAAAAACGAAGATGAACTGCATGCTATACATTTGTATGTAGTTTTCTTCTAAGAAGCAATTGAAAGAAGATAAAAGATTTAATAACTTTATTTATGTTATGAGCAAGAATTTTAATACCACTTTCTATTATAATAGTTTTTACTGATGTTATTCAATTTCCGTCAAGTCTGAATTATGATTCTAGAAAACCGTAAGTTAATTTTAGTAGTAATCGGCATTTATTTACACTTCTAATTAATTGATTAACATTTCCTCGGATCACTTTTCTTTATACTTATCAAATTGAATGTCTGTTATAAATTTTGTTTAAATAAAAATTATTAATAATTTTTTATTTTGTATCACGAATCTTTGAATCATGGACATATATTATGTTTAATTTAATAAATAGTTACTTTTATATAAATATATCACATGTAAATAATCAAATTGATCCAAATGAAACTTTGAGTCAACTTACTTAACACGGATCTTATTAGACGTTTATTTCATGAGTATAATCAAGTATCGATAAAAATTTATTTGTTGCTTAAAAATGAGTTATCAATTCCGAATGTTAAAATAAAAAGAAAGTTGAAGAAATTATATAATAGTACCAGAGTTTATTGAATAAATTAAAATTAAAATCAGATTATTTTACAAATCATGTCAAATTTCTCATCCTTTCTTAACGGTATTTATAACTTCACTTAAATTTTGAAGCAACGATTCTCAAATTGGGCATCCATTTTGGGTAGTGTGAAAGACTCTTGAGAAGGAATGGGAAAAAACACGGCAAAAAAATAGAATAAACGTATTCACTACAAAAATATATCTCACATGATTTCTGTAGTTGAAGTCATATTTTGAAGGTACATTAGGTTTTAAATCATGCCAAGGGATTTTAAAATGAATTTATGGTCTTCGATTTATGGTACTGCAATAGACTCTTTCTTCTGAAGTACATTCAGAAAGAAATATTAGATTTTCGATTATTTTTGGAAGTCATTGTACAGTTTCACAATTCTGATATTGAAAAATATAAAATGTACAAACCAATCACTGAAATAAACAGTATATATTAATAAATTAAATTTATTCTTATTTTAAAGATTCGAAATACAGAAGTTCGTTCACTATATGGAAACGATTTTGCAATTCATTTTTTTCGTTTGCATTTTGAAATAATACTTTAGCAACTTCAGAATAATCGTCTGCTAAGGTTTTCTTTTGATTGGAATGTAAAAAAAGATTTATTTTAAAAAGGGCTCCTAAAAATGTGATATAGGAGTAGAAGGTTACATAATTACGCTTTCCAAGGAGAAATATTAGTATAAACAAATTAACAAGCGGCATAAAAGTCTCGGTTATTTCATTTCAATCAAAGGTATTAAAATTTATTAAATTTGAAAAGGTAAAAGAGTCTAGAAGAAAGTAAAAATGAAAACATGTCCAAGAAACTTCATCCTAAGACTGTTCAAACTCAAGAAAGCGAAGTCTCTGATCCTAAAAGAAAATCCGCCGACTCAAAGATTCATTGCATCGAATCTATGAATGTCTTCCAGAACTGTAATTAAAGTCATTCATAAGAATTAAAAGTTAAAACATATGTTTAAACCTAAAGTTCGTCTCCTTTTTCAAATCATATTCCTGAAAGAAAAGCTAATTGTAGAAAATTATGTAAAAAACACCTAGCTGCTGAAAAATGGAAATTTGTGGTAACACTTGAGGTATGGGTATATTTAAGTCATTGTAGAAAAAGAAGAATTTTCTATTGCTCAACTGACGGGAATGACTGCACGAAATGGCTTCGACAGTGTGCAGCAAAGTTCCCAGAGGGATTCATGGTCGTTGCAGGATTGTGTTACAAGAGCAAATATTAAAAATCAAAAAAGTTTCAAGTAAAACAAAAATTAGTTAACTCTACTATAAGCAGAATATTTTAGAACCAACATTTAAAGAATAAATTCCAAATTTATATGAAAAGGACATTGATAAAGTTGAGCTTCATTTGGATAAAGCCTCTAGTCACACATCTAAGTCAACTGACGCTTATTTAGCAAAGAAAGGTTGAGAAACAAAACAGGAATAAAGTGTGTATTCCATTTGATGAAATACGTGCAAAATCACCCTACGATTCTGCAATGGACTTTAGTGCTTTCGTTTTATTAAAATGAGCCTTTTTAAGAGGAATGGAGTAAAATTTGCATGACAGTGCAAAGAAAAAGTTTACTTTCATGAAATATTCAAGCTAGAGCTTTTGTCTAGAATCAGATAGAAGCAAATTTCCACAAAAAGTACGGTATTTATTGATAAAAATTAGCTATCAAAATCGTTTCCATAAAGTGTGAACGACCTTCTGTATTTAAAATAAATTATCTTGGTACAAAATTTTGAATTTTTCCTATGGTTAAAAAATACAATGAGTGATATTCAATTGCAATAAAAAATTCTATATTCTTTTAAATGCGTGTTCACAGTTTCAAAAACTTTTTTAGTTTTTATTTAAACAAATTGTTAATAAGATAAAGAGATGTTTTAAGATAAATTACAGATATTAAAACAGTTTTACAAAATAGAGAATCAGTAAGAAACTTTTACACAAAATTTACTCAGCCATGAGCGCATGAAACAGCTTCTATTGAGTCGTGGGTTTGAGTATTGGAGATACTATTAGACCAGTGATTCACAAAGTGGTCTATATGGACCCCTAGAGGTCTATGACGACCTTCAAGGGGTCCACGTCAGTGAAAAAAATGGGGGGCCCATGAAGTGTAAATGGGGTCCACGATATCCTAAACCAGATCGTGACTAATTTTAAAAGAAAATTTAATCAATTGTAAGCCAGGCTTAACTATTTAACAGCTTTATTTACTAAATTTACTGGAGTTAATTTACAATTACAAGGCGACTGCATCAATTTTATTAAAAAAGGACCATCATTTCAGCGTTTCTTGCTACAATCAAGCTAAATTAGTACTATATTGGACATCGCGCGAATTTTACCAATTTCTCAATTTGTCACAGACAATCTCCCAGAAAAATGACGTTTTAACCTATGTTCAACATTTAAATACTCTTTATTCAGGTTTTGAATTTAGGTTTGAAAATGCTTGAACTATGGTAATATCACAGTAGGTAATGAATTCATGCTGTCACATTAAAAAAAAAAATGTCTGATTGCAAAATGAACTGACTTTAATAGCCCTAATGAAGGTCTTAAAATAAAGTTAAGAAACGAATGGCACATAAATTTGGCTTTAAAAAGATATACCTGTTATTTATCCCGAATTATGGAACATCTCAAGAAAGTGTTTTTAATTGCTTTTCCTAGAGAGGAGGAGTTTCAGCTAGCTTGCCAAGCTTCAAAATAACTCAGTAGCGTGACAGCCTTTGAGGGCCAAGACCTACTGTTCCCAACTCAATATACTCAACCTTGGGCTCTGAGGTGCCTGAGCAGATGTTCCGGTCAGGTGATCAGTCTGACGAGAAACCTCCAGTGTTAAGCTCCCAAGCAAACTTGGTACTCATTTATCGATCCTCTGAAGGGATGAAAGGCTGAGTCACTCTTGCCTAGCTCGGGGTTTGAACCTCTGACCTATGACGTGGAAGCGTGATGCACTAACCACTCAGCCACTGGGCTTATTGTATATTATTGTGTGCCGATATACTGGCGGGGCCATGTGTTTGACACCCCTGGTTTAATTTCTATCTGATCTCGTATGTATTGGATTTAAATTTAAAATATCAGTAATTTATAAAATATAATTTTGAACGGATTCATTATGTTCATATCATATTACTAAATAAAATATATGTAATCAATATATTTAAATATTTTTCCTCTTTTATCAACCATTAAAAACATAATTATAACATTTTCAACAGAATATTAAAAAAACTGAACATAAAAATTTCCAATTTTATACTAAGCTATTTTTTTTTCTTTTCGTGAATCGCTTGCTTTTAACAATGCAAAAATCATAAAATGCCTTTTTAACTTGGAAAAGAAAAAAAGATTCTGTGATTATATTTTCTTTGTTAATATATATTTTTAAATAACGTAAATACAACTGATTTTATGTTTTCCAAAATGACTGCTAAGTAATTTTTTGAAAATAGTTGCAAAATCGATTGCAATTTCGAAAGCAACTTTTAAATATAATGCCTTTTATTTTTTGTTATGAAATGGAAGCAAATGCTTTCATTTTAATTGTACAAAACCGTATTAAGTAAAAATGCCAACTTCTACTTCCAAAATATGTGTAACTTGAAAAAATGAAAATACTAAAATTTTTCAACTACCATCTACTTTTAGAATTAGATTGTTTAGAATTTAGAATTGTTATCCAGTTTTGGTTTAATTTATATCTCTTTCTTATATATTACTTCCATAAAAAATGTAATTACTAAATCTTTGATATCCTTTTTTTTGCGAAAGGTTTTCACATTTCTCTTTTTTTCCATACGAAATTTTGAAATATAATATTGTTATTTGTTTATACAAACAATTTGAACATTAAGAAAAGAAGTTATTGCTTACATTTATCATGAGTTCAGTGATGAAATCCATTTTTAAGAAGAAATTTTTCAGGAAACTTTACATATTTTTGTTAATTGTTATCTAGTTTTGGTTTACTTTATATCTTATATATTACTTCCATAAAAAATGTAATTTTAAATTGTTGTTATCGTAGTTTTCTTAGTATAATTTTTATTTATTCTTTGGAAACTTATTTTTTATTATCCTACTTAATAGATAGGTTTTATAATTATTTTTAACTCTAAGCAAGATGAAAAATTTTAAATGAAAAATTTTATTTTTACATTTTTATCTCTTATATTAATCTTGCTATTAATTGTAACTTTGAACTTATTTTACGAGTTGTGAAATATAAAAAAGCAGTTAATTTAATACGTACACTTACATCAGACTTTTAGTGAATATTTAGGATATGTTAAGCAAATTATTTGAATACTTAAGTAAAAATAGCAATTACATGTAAAATTCTTAAATATGAGTACCATCTAAGAACCATTCTTGCCAAAAACTCTACGCTAAAAGTTAGGGAAAAAAGGAATTTTAAAATCTACTTGACTTTTGGAATAAACATTATCCACTGACTTTTTAATAATAATTTTAACTCTAAGGTCTAAAGTGGGAAAATGATAAATTCGTGTTTCTATGTAATTAAGTTTCAAACTTTTTCCCCTTAATCACTTGTTTGCTCTTTTAGAGTAAGCTTGTAACTTAATTACTATTTTTGTGAATACAAGATCCACAATATTTGCAAATTTATTTTTCTATCTACTAAGCACATTTATAATAACTTTGTTGGTGTTTTTTTAAACAGACTGTATATTAAAAGTATGGTTTGATCATTATAGTAGACGGTTTCAATTTAGAATTTTTAATTTTTCTATTATAATATTGATTTGTATACTTCGACAGAAGCATAGAACTTTGTTATGCGTATAATTGATTATGTAATAAACATCCCTTGCTTTTTTATCTTTGGTTGTTGGAAAATATAGAATAAAAAATTAAAATCCTATAATTAGATAATTGAATTCGGATTCTAGCATAATTTTTTTAATCTAATATTTTTTATTTCATTACACTGTCCGCTCAATTTATCAATAATTCAATAAAGTTCTTGCATGTTTCTTTTTAAGCAATTACTGTATATTCAACTGCAGTAATAAACATCTTTTCTTCTTTGTAGATGTTTTTTTATATTGTTAGCATTTAAAGGATGTGGAATTCTGGCTATCAGGGACGTGAACTTAGTAGTGACAATATTTAAGTCAAACCGTTTTTGTACATAAAACAAAACGTGAACGCGCAATTGTCATGAGTTTGATTGCGTTGTTAAGAAAATAAGGATCGTATACATAATTAACTCTAAATTAAACCTGTGTAATTTGATCAGATCTAAATTATAAACATGTTCAAAAATAAAAGTAAATAAGCAAGCTATATAAGTGAACAAAAGTTTTTTTATTTCATTCCCTGTCTCAAGTTGAGTAATAGTTATTGCATTTATTTTGAAGCCTTCTTATATACATATATTGGTAAAATTATTAGTTTGTAAATGTAGTTTTTAGTTACATATCGATGATTTTACAGATATTTCGCCACCTATTTCTCCTATAGTGTCAGATAAGCTCTTTTCCTGTAAAATACAAAGGAATGGATTGCTATAATAAAACTTAAAAAGAACATTTCTGTAGTTTACATCACATTTTTTTTTCTTTTTTTAACGAGTTTTTTTTTTTTTTAATGTTTTTATTAAAGAAGTGAAATTTAATAACACCCTTCACTTTTGATGGGATTCATATTTTTAAGTCTTGTATTATTTAAGAATCGTAACTTAAGAGAAAAAGTGTCAAATATAAGGAAAGCAGTATGCTTACTATAATGAAAATTTATCTTCCCGAGAAACAGCTTTAAAATAATGCCTTAGCAAAGTGTAGGATTTCAGAAAATGGGAATGAAAATCTAAGTTTGCTAAATATAAATGTATTTGTCACAAAAATTAATTGCTGTTGTGTAACTCAAATCATCATAATCTCATTAAATTGCACGAAAGAGTAAATATAAGTTCATCGTGCTTCTTTTTGACGAATTCTTTCCTTAATAGCAATAATATTTTTGAACTCTTTAACTGGTTTTCTGTATTCTGTTTTCATTCATTGAGAGAGAGATTATATCAATTTGATTTTTAAGATTATCTGAAAACTGGTAAAATTATAAATATTACGTTTCAACAATTGAATGTCTCCCTCAGCCAATGCGCCAATAGTCCCGAACGTATATATACGTCTTTCCGCGAAGTGCGATCTTTTCTGCTCACTGCTATCCATAAAATTATTCCGACGGTTTTGGAATGCAATAAAACCTTGACAGTATTTGCGAAGGATTTACTTATTTCAGAGGATTTTCTTATTTATTTTGTTTCTC
>BMAV01016061.1:188774-291621 GCA_019973955.1 Trichonephila inaurata madagascariensis | reverse complement strand
ACACACACACACGTGTGTGTGTGTGTGTGTGTGTGTGTGTGTGTGAAGAATTACATATGAATATATTTGAAGTAGTTCTTTTCGAGACGAACATTTTTTATACCAACGCTTACGAATTTTAAATGTTTCTCTTTACGTATTTAAATCCACATTTAAAATTTTCTATAAAAATAACCATTTAAATTAATTTTCAGAATTTGAAAGTTTTTCGATGCTGAAATGTTTTTATTTCATAATACTTCTTATTGAGTTAAATTGAGAAACATCATGTTCTAAATTATTCAGCCAATTAATTAATTATCTTTAACTCGCAATTACATATATTGTTACATTTTCCGATGCTTATTTGTTATTGCTTTTAATTCTCGAAAAAATGTCATTTCATTTAATTTTTTTAATTGTATTACACCAAAAAAGATTAGCATAGTTAATAATTATAGTATTTCATTAATTCTCCTAGAAACTTAAGAAAATAATTTATTCTCTAGCTTTGTGTTTTTCTAATCACAAAGTCAATATGCCTAAATCGTTACACACATTTTGTAACAATTTTTCAATGCATTACTTACATTTATAACTTTACTGCATGTATAAAAATCGATTGATCGCGTTTTGAATATGAAGCTCTTTCATATAGTTTAAACTCTGAATTACAAAATTGTAAGACTTTTATTACATTTAAAATTTATATTTATGGATACTTTGGCAGCTTAAGATCAATAAAACTTGTCCACGTAACTCACTCGATAAAATAACTTAACTCGAGCTTATAAGCTTCTTTAAATGCGATAAATTCCCTGTCAGTTTCCACCAAATCAAAAAATAATATTAAACTAATTTCTGTTGAATTGCAATACAAAATTACTTTTTTTTTATCAAAAACTATTAACTGTTAATTAATTATTAAAACCTTTTTTAAAACTCTTAAAAAAATAGTTATCTTTAAACTATTCCATGGGTAATTTTAACCAATTAAAAAGAAGTATATTATTTATTTGGCATATTTTTCATATCAAAATAATGTTGCATCCCAAAAACAAAATTATTTTTCATTCAGTTATAAATGTCTGAATATTTTTAAAGCTAAATTAAAAAAAAAAATAACGTGAAGAAAATTTAAAATCCATTTCTTTTCTTTTTACATAATTTATATAAAAACAATTTATTTTTCATTATATAACATAAATATTTGAACAAATTATTATGCAGGTGTATGTAAAACATTCTGCGCAGATTTTAAATTTTAAGAGTATTTTTCTAACATTTCTACCAAAACATTAAAAAAATTAATTCACTAAGTGCTCTGGAAAAAAGTTTTTTTAATTGAAAATAAACAAACAGTTATTTTCTAATTATCTCTGTATCACTTTTCATAATAGAATGACGAATATAATCAACAACTACCTCTTTTATACCAAAATGGTGGCAGCGAAGTCCACATAATTATCAATTAATGACACACAAATATGAATCAATTCAATGCTAAGAAATACATCCTGCTTATATTTTTATATTTGCCATCTTTATTTCCCTTTACTTAACCTTTGTCGAACAGAAAACGCAAAAGTAATGCTTAATAAATTAGTATTAAAACTGAAAAAAATGAATCGTAATAATTATATTTCTCCACTGCCTCTTCAATTATTTTGTTTGCTTTTCAAATTATTATCTGTAAAATCTCATTATCGAATTTTAATTCTTCTGAGCGATATATATATAAAAGAAAAGACTAAATAAAGAATTTTTAATAAAGTTTAAGTGTTTGCTGAAAAACATTTTCTTTGTGTACCTTTATTGCCTTAAAAAGAAATAAAAAGTAAATAAATTCCCAGATGTAGTGATTAATGAATACTCTATAGCATAATTCACGAATGGCAAGAGTTTACTAATTTTTATCGTACTTTTTGAAATATACACTCTTGTGCAAATTAAAGAAAATCTGTTCATTATATTGAATTTCTAAAAAATTAATGAACAAATTTTAATTCAATTTTATATGAAAATACATTTGCAACTGTGAAAAAAATGTTTTTTTCTTAAATCATTTTATAAACGCATTATTATCACTGAAACCCATAATGCAGGGGTGCCTAAGAGATCCATATTGTGATATCTAACTGCAAATGTCTCTAATATGCAGTATGGTACCCTCTCTCAGCGCGACCATGTTCCCCGATGTCTGATTGTGTTCTCTTTTCACCTGCAGAATGATATGTCGATCATGTGTTACCTCGGCCGCCTTCCTTAAACCTTTCTCACAGCTGTACCTGTCACTTATAAGTTTTCAAGTATTTCAAACTATACTTTAGTCAATTCTAAGCTCTTTTTCAACACTCGTTAACATTAGCCCCTCTTCAAACTTTCCGATCATTCTACCGCACGTAAAAACGCCCTGGTTGTTTCTTGTGGCCATTATGAACGTACGATTTCACTTTCTCTTGCAAGGGATGTCTGGAAATGCGTCCTTTCTCCTTCTTTATACTTTGCCTTGGCAGTGAGTGCACACACATCACGCAATTGCGTGCTGTTACGTCCATTCTGATGTCTTAGTGCTCAAGTAAGGCAACTCAGTAGAAAAATAATGTATGTACAAATGTACATACATTATTTTTCTACTGAGTTGCCTTTTTTCCCGTACTAGTCACAAAAAAGCCCTTTTAACAATTTATAGTTGTATGTTGAAAATTGCATTTATTTTTCACGTCTTGCACCCTAGTATAGATATATGGCTTTTCAGCAATTAATTGTGCTTTCGGGCTCTAAATTCCAAATAAAAGATAATCTGTTCATTATATTGAATTTCTGAAAAATTAATAGACAAGGCTTAATGCACAATAAGCCTATTTCCAGCTACTGTTCTTCATATTATTGTAATTTAAAAGTTAAGATTTATATGAGCTAACTTTTTGTGTCGACCTCGTTATCTACCCTAAATTCAAAATTACAAGCCAAATTGATTTTCTTAGGTGGGTATTTGAATCGATCAGAAGCAGACAAATAGAAATATACAATAAACAAGGCATTACCATATAAATTTCTTAAATTATATACTATATACTCTCTATAACAAAAAAAAACGACGCACCAAGAACGAGACAAAAATTAGTGGGTAGGAAGATTACGTATAGATTAAAAAATGATTAAAATTTCTTACAAAGCAACGAGCTCAATAAGGAGTTGACCCACCTCTAACCTGGATGAAAGCTGTCACAAGACAAGACATAGAGTGATAAAGCACCCTGATGGTCTCCTGCGGTATTTCTTGCCAAATTTGCTCTAACTGGAGTTCCAGGTCATCAATATTCCCTGGTAGATGCAGTCGCCTTCCCATCATGTCCCAGACATGCACGACTGGAGAGAGATCTGGTTATCTGGCTGGCCAAGGAAGTGTTTGATAAGCTATAAGACAGTTCATAGCAACATGTGTGGTATGTGGTTTGGCATTATCTTGCTGAAAAACAAGGCCAGTGTAATGCAAAAGAAACTTTAGCAAAACAATTCTAAGAATGCCGTCGATGTACCGATGAGCTATAAGTGTGCCTATAATAACGACCAATGGGGTCCGTCTTCAAAAGAAATGGCACCCAGGATCATAACTCCTTGTTGAGGGCCTGTGTGGAGTGCAATAGTGAAAGCAGGATCGGCACGCTGCCGTGGCCGTCTGCAGACACGTCTTCGATGATCGTCAGTACACAGATGGAAGAGGGATTCGTCGCCAAACACTATACGTCCCTAGTCAGCATGATTCCAACCTGATCAATTCAAGCACCACTGTAATTTAGCGTACACGAGTGAATGGCAGGTGGAGTAACGATCGGTACGAGCATAAACTACACTCTATCAGCCGTCTGTAAATGTTCATGGTGGACACTCGAGTGCGGGTCGTACGTCTGATGGTTGATAACGATGAATCAAGTGCTGTGAAAGCTGGTCTGACAATCAATCTATCCTACTGATCTGCTGTGGCTCTAGGTCGACCATTACCATCATGACGCTGAAATCTGCCATTGTCCACCATTCTTGCCAGAATCTTCTAATGGCCACCTCACTTCGACCCATATGACGAGCGTTTTTCCGATTTGCCCAACCTCCCTCTTTCAGTCCAATGATACGACCTGTTTCAAACTCTGACAGTTGCTCGTAATGAGCTTGAATCCTGTGGTGAGGCATTTTTTTCATTTGTTCAAAGGTATTCTAAATTTCAATGCAACAGAAATGCTCACCATCAGATTGAGAATCGCTTCTTATAGACACCTGCTGAATGCGCAGTTCCTCTGCGCTGTAGCTCCCTCTATTCATTCGTTGGACACCAAATTTTTATCATTTGCATGTAAGTTGAAATGTCTTTGCATACTAAATTTCATTACAATTGGGCAACTCCTTCTTGGCGTCTTTTTTTTTGTTTTTTGTTATAGAGCGTATATTAATGGGGTTTTTTTTTCAATACCCTTAACTTAGTTTACTTAAATTATAATGCATCAAATTGTTGATTGTGTGTTGGATCTCTGCTTCTTATGTGCTTGGAAGTGCTTACCGAGAATAAAATTACAGTTAAGCCAAAATTTTAATGCATTAGTATCATAGTACAAAAAAAGACATTAAAAATTTAGACTTTATAAGCAATGCCCTAAGAGACTTTTTAAATTTTGCCTCAACATATTCTGAATAGGTATTGATTTGTCTTTCAAATTCAAAAGCTACAGTGAAATAAGCAATATCTCCCCAGTACTTTAATAAGCCTGTATCTATTTGATCAAGCCATATTGCGATCAAAATGTTCTACAATTTAATATCATATCGTAGTATTTTTAAGCTTGATTCAGATGATAGGCACATAATATTCATATTCTGACCAAAAAAATAAGCATTCATTTAAAGATAATTTTAAAATGTCTCACATACCAATGATTTGATGCAATTGAATAATTTAAAACTTGTATAACCATTTTTTTTCTTATAAGATTACAAATAATGTAAATATTAACTCCTTTCATGATTCAATGAAATTTGAACTATGTTAGTTTTAACCTTTTTTTTTTTCAAAGAATATAAACCGGATAAATTATTATCCCACAATTTTCATTTACTTTAGTGTAATTATTCCACAAACTACACATGCAAAAATAAAACTAACTGATATTAAAAATAACCAACATTTCATTAGTATAAAAATATAATGTTCATTTGACTATACAAAACTCATGATCGACCTACATTATTTTTTTTCTTTTTTATATTAATACCAAAAGAATTTAAGAAGTGACGAGTATAGTTAAATTCTTATTATGTGTAAACTGCTTTCACAAACTCTTCACAACTATTGATCAATATTTCTACCTCATATAAAATGTTCCTTGGCAACACGTCATTTGCAAGAATATTCTTATACCACCTTTTCTTCATTCTGGATAAAATGGTTTTTGTTTAGTAAAGTAGAAAGAGGAAAATTGAAATATGCTTTTGGATAGTAATTTTATGAAAGAGAAAAGATATGAATAGCTTCTTCGTGAATGTGTCCACAAGATAATTTATTAAAAAATACATTTTTCGGTTTCTTTTATGTGTAAAATAAAGTCTTCAAAGAAAATCATTCTTACAGCTTTGGTGCTTATACAGGTACTTGCTTGATGTAAATCATTTTAATCAAGTGTGATTAATCATTGTCATTGCATGTATTTTTTATTAAGATATAAATTGTTCTTAATGTCCTGTAAATTATTCTAAATTTTAACTTATTCTTCTATAAATCTCCATTCATGTCCGTGCTTATAACAAAGTACAATATTAATGATAGAAACATTTGTAATAGAATGTTTATAGTAAAAGGTAGGTGCATTCATAGAATGAAGTTACTTGTTAATTATTTATGTAAATTTGTTAAAAATGTATACCCCAAAACACAATTGTACTCATAATTAATCATCACTTTGACACAAAATTAAAATATATAACTTTATTAAATTATTTTTTTAATCAAATCAATTGGTTTTAAAGATTTATTAAGTTACAAAAGAACAGCTTACTTTGCACAAACTTAATTTGAATAGTATCAGTAATGTAGTTACGTATTCAAAAGATCTTTATTATTTTTTAAAAAAGAAACAGTAAGGCCCTGATGCTTTTATAAGAAAAGCAGATCTTAGAACATCTGAAAAGACAATGAAAATAAGATTAAAAAACAATTTCTTAGATTTCTCTGTGTTCCTTTCCCTCCCCTCCAACAACACGAAATGCGACATTGAAAACAGTTTTTCAATGTCGAAAAACTTTGAATGGTTTTAAAAAGTAAGAAACATAGTAACAACAACATTTTTTTTAAAATAAAAAACATTCTGTAACATAAAAAGCAATGCATCAAAAAGTTTTTCTTCGAAAGGGATGAAATCACGTGTGCTCATACTTCCCAATAGAATATTCGAATGAATAACTTTTGTGGCCACAGTATATAATTGACTAGCTGCATATCCATCGTATAATCAAGCCAGCAACCTGAAAGTGCACAAAACAGAGAGAATTCCAATGCTAAAATATAACTGTTATTCAAATGGCGTTTCGTCGAACCATGGTGACTCTACCTCGACCTGACATACGGGTTAACGAAGATTAAAAGTAGATGTCAACATTTGTGAAAGGACGTAACACGTGAACTAAAAAAAGCAGGGTGGTCAAATCACAGGATCACTCGACTTTTGGATCAATCAATGCTACTTTTCAACGAAGTTAGATGAAATGGTTGAGAACTATACCTGTACAGAGCATAAAAAAGTAACAGTCGACACAGAGCAATGACAGAATGGGAATAACTAATTGTTTGACCCATTGCCTCTAATGCGTCCTTATCAACCAACTTGTAACCGGAACACTAATGCAATGCGAACTGAAATGTCTCTCCAGACACGTCACAGTGAACGAGGACGAAAGGCACAGAGGTTATTGCGCTGATTACCACTCATAACAGCACACCTCCAAGAGCATTTCTGGTAGCGCCAAGCACATTCAACGTGAAAACATGAACTGAAATAGTTTTCTCTCTAACAATGCCCCGCTTCGAATAGAACACCAAAAATCAGTGACTACACGTCTGGAGACATCCAGGACAGAGATGGGGTGCTCACCTGACTATCATCTGTCATACAGCCTGATAACAAAGAGTTACCCTACGGCACTTCATTTGATCAGACTGCTTTGGTTTTCATCAGAGGCGCCTTTATATCTCAGCAGTGCGTCGACTTGATCTTCCTTTAACTGACTACTGGGCTTGCATTTCAACAGAATAATTCCTATTAAAACACGACACATGTTTTCTATTGCTTGTCTTCGTGTTTTTCCAACACTTCCCTGATCGACACGTTCCCCAGATCTCTCCTCAATAGGGTACGTTTGGGCTCAGATCAGTTGGTATTTTTGCCGTCACAGAAACACTCCACTCCATCTCCCCATTTGGTGTTTGATAAGCAATCTTAATGTGGCATCCACCAACTATACAAGTCAATGTTCAACCGAATAACTACGTGCATCAGGGCTACAGATGTATCAATGCATTGCATATCACTTTCTTCTATTTGAATATTTTGAATAAAATATTCAATTCTTATAATACCGTTAGTGTTTTGATTTTACATCACATGTACATCACATTTACTGATTTTCATCTCATTTGAATTATCAAAGTTTTTTCTTTTCTGAAAAGATATTTCTTTCGTTGCGTAATGATCTTAGAAGTAAAATAAAACTGGCATTTCAACACAACTTCAATGAAATAAAACATATATTGTCTAGTTAAATTCATTCAGAGGATATTTACTAACTACAGTTATATACTGTCATAGGATTGTAATACATTATTTTTACAGTTTCAATCAATGCAAAAAAAACGCAAAAATGAATTAAACAAAAACAACACAAATACTGTACTTCAGAAAGAAATTTATAAATATAGTTATGAGTGACCAGAATAAACTGCTCTTTAACAGATTTCTTATTTGTGTTGTTGAATTTAAAATATAAAAAGGAGAGAGATCATAATCTGTAAAAATAATTCATAAAAGGACAAATATTTTTAGAAGTAAAAATTATAAACTAAAATGTTGTGAAAATTTTTTTTTAAAAAAAGGCTTATACAAAATTGTTGACAATGTAGAAGTAAAGTCATAATATTCTTTTGGGGTTAGCATGATTTGGAAAAAGATTTCTAGCTATTTTTTTTTTTTTTTGAATAACTATCACGGTCTTAAAGTGAACTAAAAATATACTCACTCTATACAATGGAACCAGAATACTAATCTAATAATAGAGCAATATATAGACAATATTTCATTATTTAAATAATAAAGCAATATATTAGGATACCATGCTAAAAATAATTATATTCATTGACAAAATAAGTAATAAAATGTTGTTGATTTTTTCAAATGTTTATCCCCTTTACTTTAGAAAATGATTTTCTGTTGTGTGTCTATTATTATTATTTCTTACTCTAAAAATTAATTGTCTAAATTTAAATAAAATAAATCTTTTTTATTGTAGCATTGCTTTACCAAAACATTATTGCTCTCTTTTATATAGTAAATATAGTTTTTTATTATACATATTTATTTTCAAATGTAAATTTTTTTGGAACGTTTCCAATTTATAAGAACTGAAAAAGTATTATATACCGCCTAAAATTCCAATACCATATAATTCTTGTTTTTTTCCCACATTTAATCAAAGGTATATCTCGTAAATTAAAAGTTAATTGTGTTAGACTTTATTAGACCAATAAATTATTATAATATTTAAATTTTCAATGCATAATATTGAAATAATAACCCTTTAATTCCTTTATCTTCAGAATTCATGAAGATTTTGAAAACTAAATCAAACAACCCAATGCACTTGATAGATTATAGCATTAGAAGAAAAGCGAAAAAAATATATAAATTTCTATGTTCGGTGAAATACGAAAAAAAACATGTATCACAAATAAGATCCACATGCAATAAATAGAATCAAACTAAATAGACTGAAAAGGGTATAAATAGTGAAATAAAAACTAAAAACTAAATATATGTTAAATACGAACGAAATAAATTCATTCAAAATAAAAAGTTAACAAATATATATAATAAGGGGGAAAAAATTAAATAAACGATAAAGAGAAATAACACACAAAACTCCTTAAAATAAATCCTTTAATTACTAAATATCTATTTTTGCAAAACTTTCTAAATATTAATTGATTTTTAATTTAATTATAATTACGTAAAATTGTTAACATTCGAAAATTTTTACCTCTAAAGTTTCTGAATGTGGAAAGAGTCAACAAGAGACAGAAAACTGTTGAAATCTGACATCTATATTCAATTCGAATTTCAGCATTAATATATGAAACTGCAACTGACATCTGTCAACTGAGAGAAACTGTATATTAATTCTCTTTATTGGCTGGATGCCATGGAAACAGATAATGAGATCGGCTCACTCATTCCTGTTCACGAAGCTAAGATAAGTCAAACCCCCCGAAATGATTAACCCCACAACTCTTTATTAAAGTATTTAAGATAAATCCTTTTATATTTTAACATGTGTATGTTGCTGAACTTTACTTGTAGAATATGTGCAATTATTATAAATTTACCTGTGGATTCGATTCCTCAATAGAAGCAATCAAAACGTTTAAAATTGTATGCCAGTCTGTCTACTTTATTGAACTTTAAACTCAGTACTCATTGTAATAATTTCCGTTTCTTGAAACAGTTCTTTGAAACTTTCGAGTTTAGATTGTAAAGTAAGATTAGAACCCCAAATATTATATACATTAAAACATAAGAATGCAGAAAAACCATTTTTTGTTCCTTTAAATAAGTGATACATAATTCGAAATGTTGCTCAATTATCTAGAATGAAAAATTTTACAGTATATTAATTTGAGTGAAAATACAAGCATAATTATATATTGAAATATATTAAATAAATCTTCAGTTATTTTTAACCATGCTTTTTTTTAAAAAAAAAATTCGAATATAAACTACACATAAATACCATATTTTCCTACTGATTTTTTCATTTGCTTTAAGAAATGAAAGTTTTGTATTTAAATTTCCTTAAGTCGAGATAAAAATTATTTTGAATTATAATATTATTAATATTTTATTAAAGACATTTTTATAAGAGAAAAACAAAATGTTGCTTAAATCGAAATCCTTAAAGTTTATGGGACAAAATAACAAAAAATTAAATAAATAAATTATTATTCAAGATAACACACACACACACATGTATTACTTCTAAATTTACATGTATCCTAGTTTAAAGTACAGAAACTAGAAATAATATAATAAAAACTTTTAATATAGTTTGGGGTTAGAAGATTATTTTAGCGGTAAATTAAGGAAAAAAGAAGTCGGTGTAACAAAAGGGAAAAAATCCTGCTTCATGACAATTTACTTGGAACAGAAATTGAGGTTTGTAAAAAGTACTTTCTTGCCTTCTTTAAATGACAATGGGTTTGGATGTTGTTTAATAATCCAACAAGAAATTCTTTGTCATTAATAAGACAGCTTCTTTAAAGAATAAAAATAAAAGTGCAAGTTCTTTTGTTCTTTTCACTCTTAAAGAAGAAACGAATATCTTTAAAACAAAGAATGGGATTCACTTAATTTTTACTTCATTCTCTGGAAATAGCATTTAAAATTGTCTCTGACATGCGTTTCTTTTTCAATATTTATTTAATAGCACTCCAAAAAAATTATATTTCTTGCTAAGAAAGAAAATGTTCAAAACCTTTGTCATTTGAATTCGAACTACCTTGAATAATTTTGTTGAAGTAACTGCCAAGTAATTAGTTTTCCTACCTAAAATGTGTGGGATCTTTGACTGAAAAAAAATACTACTTTATTAAGGAAAAAAATTGAAGACTTTTATTCTAATGATATTTTTTTAGTTCCTTAAACATAAAAAAAAACATGTTCATTTCTTCTTCAAAATTTATTTTCATATCTTACTTTTTTAGTTTCCAACAAATTATTGCTTTCTGTGATATTATTTTAAGGTGATACGTTTTTATTAATCCATAAAATACTATACTTATTATATATTTTAAACATTTATAAAATTCTGGTATATTAAATGTGATATAATTATTTCTCAAATGGAATAATTATTTTCTTTCAAAAAGAGCATTTAAACAAATGTGATTCAAACTTAGGTTTTATAAGGTAAATTTATAAATTTCTTTACATCATATACATTGTCGGAAAGAATAATTTTTTTCACTATAAATGTGTTCAATTTATTGCTCCAATTTGTATAACGTTTAATTTTAAAGCTTCTTCAGTGAAGTTGTTTATTTAATGTTAAATACTTCTTTCCACAGTTTATTCAATCAACTAAGCATTATTCTACAAAATCTTATCTAAGAACTCGCAGAGCATAAAGAAAATTTATAAATAACTATATCTAAATTATTGCACATGAAATTACAAGTATAATCGATTCACATATATCGAAATAAATTCCTTTAATAAAGGAAAATATAATAGTTAAATTGTCGATTCTCACATAGTGAATTGACTTTCATCATTCTTCGTTTGTTACTATATTAATTAGACGCGTACTTCATTCACTAGTATTAACTAGTTTATATTTAAGTCTCATTTGGTGAATTAACTTCACATTCTTGGCTGACATCAAAGTTCCAGCTACTCTAGCAATTCATATATTCATCATGGCAAAACGCCACACTTAAAAACACGTACTTTTTGGCTAATGATTGAAAGGACTTCTAACATAATGCATAAAAAAAAATTTGCCTTACATGTATTTATTTTTGTGTCCTTTTGTTTAATGGAAATTTGCCGATAATCTTTTGCTTGGAAATTATTTTCATAAATTTTTGTTCTTTAAGGTATCCGACTACGTTCGAAACCGTGATTTTAAAAAAGCGCATAAATGGATAATTTTCAGGATATTTAGTGTCACTTAGATTAGAATACATGTATAAATTGTTTTAAGGACATTTTGACAAAAACAATTTATTTAAATACAATATTTCGACAAAAAATTAACTTAGAATAACCTTTTTTCAAAATGTTCTCTTTTTATAAAAAATGCTTCTAAAATAATAATATTTTTCTTATATAAAGTAAAGACTTCTCCAGAGAGTCTGAAGTAGGATTTTTAAAAAATTCACATTATTTTCAGAGTTACAATCTATTGAAATAATTATCGGCGTTTTTTTCTTAAAATTTTTCCCCTCTGTTGTCGTAAAACATGGATAAACCTACTTCTAAGATATATATTTCAAAAATTTTAGTTGAGCCTTTGTACAGAGGTCTGAGCTATATACAGGCATAATATTATTATAATAGAAGCTTTTTTCACAAAAGGAGAACATTTTGAAAAAAGGTTATTCTAAGTTAATTTTTTTGCCGAAATATTGTATTTGAATAATTTTTTTTTTGTCAAAATGTCCTTAAAACAATTTTATACATGTATTCTAATCTAAGTGACACTAAATATCATAAATGTTATCCATTTATATGCTTTTGCAAAATCACGGTTCCGAAGGTAGTCAGATACCTTAAGCATTTCCGCTCAAAACATCAAGTATGCTTAGGTCAGGGAGACAAGGAAACCAAAGATTTCTTGAGATGAATCAATGGCCAAAAAATAATCTTACATCAAGTCTATGGCTCCATTTGTATGACATATTGCACCATTTTTTTAACTGAAAGTCTCCTTCGTTCAAATAGCAAATTATTAGATAAGTTATCAGAATACTAGGCCATCAAAAGTCTACTGGAAAAACAGAAGCACATCAGTTCTCTCGTATGATAGGGCCCAACATACACCAATTTCCTGAAAAAGTTAGATTTTGCATTAATAAATTGAGATTTGTAGTAGTCTGAAAGCTGAAGTATTCGTATTTGTGTAAACAAGTCTCATATGAGAAAAATGTTTTGTCCAAATTTTTGATTATGTTATAAATTAATCTCCTTAGTCATCAATAATAATAAAGCTCACTGCTTCTTAATGTCCCGTAGCTTTAGCTCTTTAAACATATTTTACGAGAGTCAACGAGTTCATGAAGGAGGAAATGTGCAGCTTCTGTTGATCCAAGGATTGGAGCACCAAATGGTAGAAGTCTGTCTTGGCTCCAATGCCTGTTGATTTTAGCTGGGCATAACTGAATGGCCTTCACGTCTAGGGTGACCCTGCCAGGAGTGAACTCTCAATGTACTTCACCCACTCCATCCAGGAACATCCTCCCTCGATGATGAGGCAATCAGCAGGACTTGGGAGAGATCCCCTTCTTGTACTGGACTTTCGAAAGTCAACGATTTAATGGATCTGTATGACTTCGTCAAACCCCGGAGGATTAGCTACAACAACATATTTTATTAAGCCCTTAAGCAACAAATCCTTTACAAAGCTGTAAATATCTGTGTCGACGCAAGCGATGTTCTCAAACTTGATGGAGAAATTGTTTTGTCAGTTTAAATACATTTTACAAATAATGGTCGAAATCAATTTATTCCTTACATGCAAATTCAAAATAATTTCAACATGTAATCATTAAAAAATAAAAATTTAGAAAGCAAAATGTTATTTTTTTGAACGCTTCGTTTTTAGTCTGAAAATTTGCTATGTTTCACACTACATTTATTTCTCTCGACGATTCACCTTCACAGTAAATGTATTTACAGTAAAAATTGTACTTCAATTTTTAAAATAAAAAATTGAAAGTTATAATAATTGAAAAATAAATAATATAAAAAATGAAAGGGGCATATTTGTTGAAGCGTATACATGTTCAATTTATATGTTCACAGGTAAGTAAAAAAGTATGGGAGGAGTCTTTCTGAACTAAAAATGTTCAATGAGATAACCTACTATTTTTATTGTACATAAATTACCTCCTTACAGGTATTTTTAAAAAGTCAGAAACGTGGTGTTTATTTTTGCTAGTTATTTAAGCTCGTATATTAGAATAACTTTAACATAATTTTTTAATGTGATAATCTTTCCCTTTATTTTCCTAAACTAAATTACTGGTATGCGAAAGAAAATAAAGTACTGTATGAAAAATTTATTTGTAAGGTTAAAAATAATTTTTTAAAGTATAAAACCTGAATATAAAAAATACCTAAAAATATAAAACCCAATATCTGAAATCTACATACCAAGTAGTTAGAAAAAGATCAAAACATCTACGGATAAATTGAAAATTTTCAAACGATCAAATGGCTGTCACAGGAAAGCACATAAATAAGAAAACTGTCCAAAAATACATCAAAAATTCCATCTGTGCACCCTGTGAACATTATTGCAAACCTATATATTCCATTTCATGCAACAGTGATCCCGGCGAGTGATGGCATTTACAGGAAAATGCAGCATGTGATAAAGATCGATTCATCAGGGAGTGGTTTGAGGAACATTCTGGTGAATTTCAGATCATGTCTTGGTCTCTGAATTCATCTGACATGAATCCGTTTGAACATTTGTGATTCCTACCGGAAACCCCGAAATTACACTACCGCCTCACAACGTGCGGGAAATGCAGGACCAGATGGGGAGTGCCTGATGCCAGATACAACAGACTACCTATCAGCACTTTGTTGAGCAATACCTCACCAGCTATTGGTGGTTTTGAAAAAACAGTTTTTGGTTCTACTTCATATTAAACAGATTATAATACAATCGCTTTTAATTGTATATATATATGCTGTTACCAGTATATTCAAGATAACTTCACAAAATATTCGAATAATATTACAAGCTTTGAAATACTTTTATCAAGATGATCAATGTTGAAAAGAAATTAAAATACTTCTATGCTTATTTAAGTTTATATAAACAAACTCATTTCTGTTTTTTTTTTCTTTTAGTACATACAATCATTTTTCCAATTAACTCTTTTAGATGAAAAATTCTAAAACATTTTTTACTTAAAAATTTTAAGATGTACCCTCAAAAATATCGATTTAAAAGTATTTATGAAACAAATTTCAAGCATTTAATTTTAATTAATTTAAGTTTATAATTTAGGACAGTATAAGTAATTATATAATTTGATTATTCTCATAAATAATAAAAATGAACTCAAACCATATTTAAGTAAAAACTTTTTAACCATATATAAATATTATAAAAGGGCAGTTAAATTAATGCCTTTGTAAGGTGCATTTTTTAAAATTTCTTTTTTTTTATTTTAAAAATAATTCTGCTTGAATGTATCATTTTTGAAAGTCAGAGAGAAGTGCTTTAAAAAAAATTCCATACTGCTATAATCTTGAACACAAGAACTTGTTTTATCTAAATATCTAAAAAGACTGGTTTATGTTTATGTATTTTCTCTAAATTAAATGAAATTTTTCCATAATAAATGTTTTAATACGTGTTAAGGGAAACTGAATATCAATTTCATTTATACTTTGCTTTTGCCGTCTTTCAAATTTTTCGTTGGAGTTTTATTCAGTCTTTTAAAATTCGAAATTTATTTCAGATTCCAAAAATATTTACAGTAACATTTGGTTTGCAAAAATAGGAATGACGAAACTTTTTTAGTGTATGTTAAATTTTGTATAAAGTTCTATACATTTATTAGGCTGGTTTTCTACAGTTATAATTTGCATTACTCTTTTGATCATTGTGTCAGATATACTTAGTCGTGCCATATGTTCTGATACAAAAATCTAAAATCGTCATCTGGGACTCAAACGCAGCATAAGATTTCAAATTTTGTCGTTAGGAAAGATCTACAGCATTTTTTCGAAAGTTATAACCTTTCACGCATGTTGTTTTAAATCAACAGAGTAGAATGAACAGTGAACAGAAGCCAGGAGCAGTCACTTCTGTGCAACAAAAAAAAAGAGTTAAGATTTAATGTTTCAAAAGGTTTTTCATTTATCGAGCAATTAAAATATTTTTTGTGACCAACAGCATTTCAGGCAATTCTTGAAGTGGCCACCCACCCTCGATGAGAACACTATCTCTCATCGAAGTTGTTGGGGAGAAAATTCGTTGAAACCCTTGTCAAGAGAAAATTCTTCTTGCTTAAAAGATGAAAATGTCAAAAAAAAATGTGTCGTTAAATAAGCGGAGACCTCATACAAAGAGATTATCGAAGAATAACTGGCTATTTTCTTACAAAGGTTTTAAGGCACTAAAGCAAAAGTAATGTTGCAGTGGCATGCTCAAAACGAACACAGACGAATTTTGCTTACCGACGATAAACTTTTTGACAATGAAGAACCTTCAACAACTTAAATGACCATGTATATAGAAAGAATGCACAAGAAATTAAAGAGAAGAAATATACGCGCATAGAGAGCTCTTCATTCAGCTATCCGTAATAGTTTGGTGTGGTGTCAGCTATGAAGGGGTGTCTCAAATGTTAATTTTTGCCAGAAAGGAGGGAAAATCACTGTAAAAGTTTATCAAGGCATTTGCATGGAATCAATAGTGTAGCCCAGCGTTTTTCAAACTGTAGGAAGTGCCCCTCTAGGGGGCGTGATATCCCTATGTGTAGGAAGGGGGGTGCGAGCATATTAGAAAAGTCAAAAATAATCGATTTGAAATAAGTACTAATTTACAGAAAGAAAGCCAAACAAAACATATTCTGACATAATAAAAATTAAATACACATTTACATTGTTATAATATATTTTTTAATGTATCAGTATTTCCCAATGTTTTTGATAATTAGTTTATCAATACTAAATTAAAAACAAACTTAATATATACTAGTGCCTCCCATGGGCTTGCCAAGTACAAAGTTTAATACTTACCTTGATAATTTGTATGGTTTATTATTAACGTCGTATTGTAGCCTTAACGTTAAAGTACATTTTTATTGCATTCAATGCATTATTATTGTACGGGGGAGGGGGGTCGCAATAAAAATTACGATTGAAAATTGGGGGTCATAAATATTGAAAGCTTGAAAATCACTGGTGTAGTCCCTAAATAAAACCTGTTCGAAGAAAACTATAAGACTTTTTAAAGTGATTCTGTTCCTGCTCATACAGCATAGATGACCCAACAGTGTTTGAAAAAGAATGTGCCGGACCTCATAGTACTCAAAAATTAGGCTTCTGGAAGTACGAGTTTAAGCCTACTCTACTATAAATTGTAGTCAGTATTGAAAGTAAAGGTATTCCGAATACGGTTTCTGAATTAGAACGGTTTTAAACGCGCTCTACTAGGAAGGAGAAGATGAAAATTCCCATTGTGGTAGTACGTGCCTGGATAGATGATTGGCCAAAGAGTCTTATAGCCCATTTGAAATCAAAAGGTGATCGTTTTGAATAAAAGGTGCTATATGTTTAGGAGGAAAGTTTGAAGAAAAAAACTTTAAGACGGTTTAGTTTTAAGTTTTTTCAAACATTTTATTTAAACACCTTTAAAATTGTATCAAATCTTACGAACTAGAACACTATAGAACGACTACATACGGCAATGAATAAAAAAGAGGTAAAATGATGATTAAGTAGTACCTATTATTTTAAGAAAGTGTTATATACTTTGCATTACATTATATGTAGAATAAATGAAATAGTGTTATGAAATAGCTTAAGATGAATGCATGAATGTATTTTAATCAGAAACTGTAAACAAAAAATTTAATATTTTCACATTCTCACGCAGTTTCTAACCGTAATATTGTTGGGTTGTCTTAGGTTCATTAAATATTTTTAAAAGAGCCTATATACAAATTATAACAATAATATGTAATAATATTTTATGTATTTACAGACAAAATAAATTTAAAAATTCAGCTTATAAAATTCTACTATGTTATATTCAAACATAAATTTTCCAGTGAATGAGAAATTTAAATTATCAATACAATTATTCCAAAGCAATTAGTTTTATAAATGCTGTGAATCCATAGGATGTCATATAGAGTTAATTTCTATAAAAAGCATTGCCTGAAGTTATCCTTTATTTTGATTTCTATTTAACTTTAATTCCAAAATTATACACTAAATAAAAGCATTTTACTTTCAAAACTTTTTCAAAATTCGATTGACAATGAGAAAAACATACTTTAAGCCTTTCTTATTGTACACAGTATTTATGTACTTGTTTCGGAACAAGATGCAAAGTTTAATTATTTTTACGTTCTTTTAATATCTTTTAAGTTTTACTTTTATTTTAATAATAAGTATAGACCCCTACTCTTTTCCACACAATGTGGATGCTGTCACCTTTTTCTTGAGTTAAGTAGATACTTTCAAATAATTCTAAAAAAAAAGGTGGTGGTGTAGAAAACTGTTTAGAAATAGTGTAAAAATGATTTAATCCGTTATTTAAAAAAAATTCGGTGTAAGTAATAGCTTTTACTTATAGCAAGAATTTAATGCTACTTTTAGAATTAAAATCATTACATTAATTTGGAATCCTCTCTTGACGTATGAGACCAAATATAGATCAAAGCATAAAACAATTTAAATTTTTGTTATTTTTGGCAAGACATTTGAAACAAAAGAAGAAATAGAAATAGTTATGATTAGAATTTTTTAAAGAAAATATCAGATAAGAAAAGAACAAAACTAGTAATGTAACGGGTCTATCCTCGAGCCTCTCACATATCCGCTTGGTAAAATTCACTTCTTTTAAATGTTGTTTTATTGAAAACTTTCTCCCGAAGAAGAAGACGTGGTTTATGTAAATGAAGGCTTTTATTTATTAACTTTTACGTACGAGAGAGAGAGGTTAAAAGTAGATGAATAGAAGTTAGTGATTAGAGTAAAGTGATGGAAGGCTAGTCGAGAGGGGCTTGATGATTAATTGTTTAATATTTAAAGATTGTTAATTGACAATTTAGTCAATAAGATATATTTGATTAATAATGACCAGAGGTTGAATAACTGAGAAAGGAATTACGGTAATTCAGACCGTTAGTAATCAAAGAGTTCTAAGAGTAAGTTAGTTGAATCATTATAAATTATTAAGTATCCTTTCTTCCATGTAGTTGCACCTATACTTTATAGAAGAGTGCTATACTAAAGAGAAGATTTCTCCTCTGACATATTCTTTCAAAGATAGATAAAATATTCTGTTTCTTAACACATCAAAGATAGCCATGATATTTAAGGTGAAAAATGACGTTTTTTACTTCCAAGTGAACAATATTTTTGTAAAGAAAAATGACACTTAACATTGTATACAAAATATTTTTTCATATTCATTCACATCAGTTTTGCTTAAATAGTTTTCTTCTAATAGATATAAATCAGATAAAATCTTAAATTTAGTTAATTAATTGAAAAGGATATTGCGACTGAGAATTCCATATATTTTAGGAACATAATTATTTGCGAAGAAATATATAAAAAGTAACCTTTCATATTTTAACTGAAAAGAAGTGAACGAAAATATTTATGTCTAATGTGCTAACAATCAACTTCAATTTCTTTTAAATTTAATATAAATGCTTATATTAAGAAAAAATTCATCACAAGAATTTCAATTTAATATATTATTTTAAATTTATCATATGAATAAAATAAATTTTGATTTATATTGATAAGCAGTTATTAAATAAAATAATTCCAAAGTCTTGGAAAGATTTTTCTTAATTTTGACAATTTTAAGTAGAATTTATTATTCAATATAAAGTAAAAATCGATCACAAAAAACGTCAACAAAATATAATATTTCATTCCAAGTACCTTTGAAATATAATTTAATTAATATACGAGTATTGAATTGTTAGTCTATTCAAGCAAAAGTTGATTTTTAACACAAACTTCTTGTATAATCTATCGATTAAACACTTAAAGACATCAGTATTCATATACTTTTCCAAAGTTTACAAAAAATATATACATAAAATATACATACAAATAAACATATACATAAAATAAACATACAAATATACATACAAATAAACATATACATAAAATATACATACAAATATACATATACATAAAATATACATACAAATATACATATACATAAAAAATACACATAATTTTCAATTTTTTAAAGTATATTATTTTTCACGGGTAATTTTTAACAACAACAGGTTATGCACAAGTTGTTTGTATTAAGTTTGACTATAGTGATGACGAATTCTATCAGCTAGAAACAATTTTGATTGGAGATGGGGGATATTTAGTAGTGAATCCGCTTCCTACATTGTTCTGACGATCAACTCAGATGCATTTGCAAAGTTTGGGCTAAAATTATTCAAAGCAACTTAAGAATCCTTAAGCATCCCACACAAACCTACAATAAGGAGTCATGATTAAAGACGTCAATTCCTTTGATAACCCAACTTTTCTGCTTGTCAGTCGTAACGCACTTACAACATAGCGGTACATAAACAAATTTCTACGCCCCCATGTGATGCCACGTCTTACCGCATGAATAAAGTACAATTGAACAC
Source organism: Trichonephila inaurata madagascariensis (assembly GCA_019973955.1). Taxonomy (NCBI): domain Eukaryota; kingdom Metazoa; phylum Arthropoda; class Arachnida; order Araneae; family Nephilidae; genus Trichonephila; species Trichonephila inaurata. Next base: position 271,238 of record BMAV01016061.1, on the reverse strand, counting down.
TTGAAGATGTTTTTATTTCTCGTCAGGCTTGCAGATCATTTTTTTAGCTACACAAATCACACAATCTCTCTCATGAAGTTCATTAAAAACAAGATGGGAAGGTGCAACCCTTCTAGAATTTTGTCGAAATTGTGATTGGCGAAAATTACTATTGAATAACATCCGGGAATTTTACAAATATATGTCACGCTGCGTGGCAGTTTCCATCTAAGCTGGAATCCTATTTTCTTGAATAAATTACCTAGTTGGTCTAAAATAGTGGTCGTTTCATTTTTTATGCATTTTCCTCTGGCCTATCTATTGAAGAACTTCTTCACGGTGCGTATATTTAATGTCTCATTTAAGTGCATAAAGGAATGTTTTAAGTTTTCCAATAATTATTACAAACACGTAGTTTTAAGTATCCTCAATGTTTTTGGTAAGCTTATGAAAATGGGCAAATGAAAAAGAGTTTGTTTCTTACGTTACCATTCATATTTCAGGTTCAAGAGTAAAAAAAATATATTATTCTCTTTAACTATTGTACAAGTCTGCTTGTAAATAATTTTTTTTAAAGTTTTTTGTGTGTTACACTTATTTTCTTTCTATATTTCTTTGAAATATTTTAATGTTCATGTTTTCAGAAATAAAACAACAAAAGTGTCTGTTAAATTCAATAATTTCTATTGTTTTTAACCAAATGTAGAGAATTTTGTAGGTTTCAGAAAAAAATTATTTTCTTTACTATTATTCTAATAAAATATTTATTATTGTTGTTTGAAAAAACACCTTCTAAATTTTGTTGGGTGCTTAACAAACGTTTTAACTCTTACGAAACATTTTTTTAAAGAAAAATTGAAGCTGAGTACATCCAGTACATTTTTGTGTGTGTGTGAATTCTTTAAAAAAAACCTACCGAAATAAAATAAAATTATTTATGAAAAATTAAATTAAACAGGAAGTTTTGTTATTATTTTACTAACATTTAACTCCTAGAGAAAATATTTTTTGTTTATTATTCCCATTTTCTGCTTTGATAAGAATTTCTTTACTTATAATATTTTTTTTCAAAAATAAATACAATAATGTAATTTTAAATTTATAGGACTGTATTTTATTTTTTGAAGCAAATGCTTTGATTATTACTGATTTTGAATAACAGCATTTCTAAAAATAACATGACCCCCTGCATTCTAATCTTCTAATAATCTCTTCCGCATTTTAGCCTTTAAACTTTATTTTTAATAAGCGTCTAGTCATATTCTAAAGGAAAAAATACTGAAATATTTTATAAAAGATAAATATTTAAAGCTTATGTAAATTTTTCGTTTTTAATAATCTTATATTTTTACTCTTAGAAGATTAAAAACCCTATTAGTAAAGTAATTAGAAACGTAATACTTCCAAATACCCTGATGAAAGAAGGTTGTTTCTAAAAATAAATTCATGAAGACTGAACTATTATAATACAAAAAGGTGATTTCAAAAAACTTAAAACTTAGGAGACATTTGCTTAAAAATGCAGTAGGATGTATTTAAAATTTCAGTTACTCTATATTTTACAATATTTTCTATGAAACACATATTTTTAAGAAACACTGTATACATAAAAAAATTAATTTAACCTTAAAGGAATTTTGAGACACTTAAAACAACATTTATTCTTAATAATTAGGCATCTTTGCATTTTGATAAAACATAAAAAGGTTATTTTTAAAATTAAATATGTAATTAAAAATTGGGGATTTCATTATTTATGTTTACAACATGTACCTTTAAATAAATAAATAATCTCAAATAAATCCCTTTTTTTATTATTGTTAATTTCCTCTTGTATAAGGTTTTATACATAGAATGCTTTCATTCTATAATAGATATTTATAAAACTTTCATAAAGAGGATTATGACTTTTTATTTACAAAATATTTTAAACTCTAGAACAGAGGTTCCCAAACTTTTTTGTCTCATAGACCCCTTGCAATGTTTTTCGGTTTGGGGGTAGACCCCTGCTTAATTAGGCATGAATATTGAATTTTTGCAAGCTTATCAACTTAAATGTCTTTTGACAGCTGGTACTACTACTTTAAAAGAATTAAATTTCTAACTTTAATGAAGTAGTGTTTAAAATTTTAAAAACACATGTTAATTATATAATAAATAAAACTGTTAAATAAAATAACTAAAAACAAACGATTTTAATGGGAGGGATGAATCTCTAGCACTACAATATCAAATTTTCAACATTTGGTATCAATCTTGTCTGGTTTAACCTTAAATCTCCACCGTTAATAGTGTCCAGTTTTGTTGTTGTTATTGTTTTGTTTTGGAAATTGGCAACCGCGCTGAAACTACTTCACACTGGGAAAAGCAATGTAAAACTTCATCACAATATTTCATAAGTCGAGACAAATAACAGGTTAGACTTTTTAAAGCCAAAATTGCTAACATCCGTTTCTAAGCTTCGTTAGTGCTTATTACGATCAGTTCCTATTGGAATGCGGCATTTTTTTTTTCAATATGACCATATGAATTCATTGCCTACTGTGGTATTGCCATAGTCAAAGCATTCTCAAGCTTGGTTTCAAAATCTAAATAAAAGGCATTTAAATGTTGAACGTAGGTTAAAACGTTCTGACAGATTACCTGTGACAAATTTAGAAAATTTGGAAAAAAAAAATCCAATATTATACTTCTTTAACTTAACTGAGGAAAGAAAAGCTGAAATGGTTCTTGTTTTAATAAAATTTATGCTGTCACCATGTAATAATGCAAATTATTAAACGTCATTAAATTCAGTAAATAAATCTGTTAAATAGGTAAAATTTCGTTTTTACTTGATTAAAATTTCTTTAAAATTAAAGTCACGATCTAGTTTAATGAGAGCCACTACCACAGACCCCCACTTACACCTCATGAACCCCCAAATTACTTTTTGGCTGACGTGGACCCCTTGGAGGTCGTCATAGACCCCTGTGGGTCTATATAGACCACTTTGGGAATCACTGCTCTAGAACAACATTAAGGTATCCGACTGGTTTAAAATCATCATTTTCATCAAGAAAATCGAAATTTATTTTATAGCCCATTTTAGTAGCCTGTTTAATAAGCTTTTTAAAAATGTCGTACTTTTAATTCTGAGTCAATTAGAAAAAAAGTTATAGCTGTTTTTATTTGAAGTAGTAAGCCCAAATCGAAACCGGAAGTGTGAGTTTTCAGTTGATTTTCCCCGGAAAAAAAAGATTTTTATTCATTTAAAATATTTTAACGAATTCTTTTTATGTTTAATAAACTTTATTTCAATTGACAAATTTTTTAATAGATATATTTTGCTTGAAAATAGGCAACGGTTAACTGATTGCAATGTTTGCTTTGATTAGTTGATTGATTTAAACCAGATTTAAACCAGTTGATTTCTTTTTATCATTTGTGTTCAAAATTAGATCTCTTTATAACTTTTTTATTAGTACTTTTATATAGAGTTATAGTTATTTTTAATTAAATTAAAGTTGACATGCAAAAAACAAGATCAATGAGGCCAAAAAAGAAGAGATTTCCAGAGAGCAGAATTTGTTGGAGAAACGTTGTAAGAAAAATCAACGGATCTTCCAAATTCAGCTATTAATTCTATTAAAAAGACTTATAAGGAACTTTGGGATCAAAATCTTCTAAGAAAATGTCTCAGAGTTGCAATGAAAGTCTTAACAATGTCGTGTAGAGTATAATTCCGAAAGACAATTTTGTTGAGCTACAAACACTCTGCTTAAGGAATTATATCGCAATACTTTTTAATTCTGGATTTACTGGTCTATTACCTCTACTTCAAAAATTAGAAATGAAATTATGTTCTGAAATGAAAGGATATGTTTGGTACCTTGACAAAACGAGAATTGTTGGTTCTACGAGGCATTCTAAACCAGATAAGAAACTGTCTTGTAAAAAAATAAAGGCCCTTCAAAAATGTAAAAGTTTGAAGTATGGGTTCAGGAAGGCACAACATACAAATCTGGAGAGTTTTAATACCTTCCTAAATCTTTAAAAAAATTTATTGCAAATATAAACTTTATTTTGCATTTTCTGAAGAATGTTATTTTTGAACATATTGGTTAACGGTAAGAATAATATTTCTTAAAGTAAACGAAATATTCTTATGAAATTTTTTTGAGTTTCTTCTTTGTATTATAATGGATGCTTTCTGCTATAAGTTAAGGATAATTTTAAAATTAAGTTACTTTTTAATGTAATTTTATGTGAAAAAAAAACTTTTTTGAGAAATATTCTGTGTTTTTTTATGTCAAACACCTGTATTTCATAATTTTATTGTAAAACTTGAGTTTTTTTAAAAGACAGTATAGTTAATCATTGAACAATTGTATATCCGTGCAAAAATTTAATTAATTTTGTGATATATATTTTTCTAGAGTTGTTAGCAAAAGAGCAATTTTTTGCAATATTTTGGTACAAATTTCTTAATATTTTGAAAAATAAGCTTTCAAAAAATTCTTCTTGCTGTATTTTCATAGTTTTACGACATACTTAATTAAAAAATAACAATTAAATAATTATTTAAGTTATATTTTAAAAAATTGTCTCCGAACCCAGTCGGATACCTTAAGATGTGAAGAAGAAACATGTTTTAAAAGACTATTATATATATATAATATTTTTAGGGGTATAAATTTCATCTGAAATTAATTAAAATATTTCTGTAAAATGGAATTCAATAATAAATCTGTTGCTTAATAATTCAATAAATACTGTATTTATTCGAATCTATGCTGCATTTTTTCCCTATGTTAATGCTACTGAAAATTGGGTGTGGCTTAGAATCAAAGAAGTACTAATACGTTGGATGGGGTGAAATGAACATGATACTCTGACAGTTAGTGTAGTTACAGGTTTAAAATTTTTATTACTGGTAAAATAACATTCATTCACTTATTATTTTTTTAATTCGTATACATCTGTGATATTGATAAATCATATTACACAATTATTTATTTTTTCATAAAAATTTGTTGAGAATTCGGGGTGTGGCTTGGATTCGAATAAATTCGGTAGTTGTTTTTCTTCTGTAAAAGCCCAAAATAAAATATATCTGCCTCAAACTAAGATTATTTTAGAAAAAAACGCCTTAATTGTTTTTATTGCAGTACAAAAATTGTTTTCAAAAATTTGTAAAATTTATAAAAGTTATTTTATTTTATTGTTTATTATTGTATAGGAATTTTTATCGTAAATAAGAGCATAGGATAAAATTATTTTGATCATAATATTAAATAAATTAACTTTCAGTAGGCAATTTTTCTTTTGAAGAACAATTATTAAAATTATTAGCTATACAAATTAATTCCCTTATTAACCAAGTGGTTTATTTCTAAAACTATTTACTCTATTATTTAAGAAAAAGAAATAAATATAGATAAAGGAAATAAACTTATCTAATAAAATCATTTAAGTCGAAATTTCTGTATGCAATGCTCAGTTTCAAAATATTTATTTTTTTATCTGTATATGTATCTCTTCTGAAGTAATATTTAATTATTAAATATTCTATTCTATTATTGAGTTCTAAATATATTCTTCAACTTTAAGTAAATGACAGTTATTAAAAACTCAGTATCGAAGATATTTGCTAAACTATCAAAATAATTAGTAAACAAGTAATATATTTCACATTAGCTTATATTATTTATCGCTTCATTTAAATTTCTATATTAATGCAACTTCATTATCCTTTATTAATTTTTCTGTGGTTTTATACATAAAAAAATTATTAATTTATATTTTAAGTACATATATTTGAAACTTTCATTGACAAAATTTGAAACAAATTGAATGTGATATGCTTGTAAAATTGGTTTAAATATACTAATATATGTATATATTTCTTTATTTAATAATTGAATATAAAAATTGTGAATTTCAATTTCTTTTTTTCTCCCGTTATATGAAATAATATCGATCAAAATTATTGAATTTATATATACTTTCTGTTTGAGAATATGCTTGAAAGATCTAAAAGATTACTGTTTTAATTAGTGTTAAAAAATATTTAAAAAATAAAAACGAATATCATAAAAACTTAATTTTTACAAAACATTCAGCGTTGATTTTTTTTTCAAATAACTTTTTAATTACTTTTTATTTTATTGTTAAAGTATTATCCACCTAAAAAATATCAGTTTTAGGCAATCAATCGCAAAAAAATTGAGGTAATTTATGTAATTTGGATGAATTTTGCAATTTTTCGTTTTCCACTCAAATAATTTTTTTAAAACTGAATGACGTTATGATGTTTTTCAATTCCTCTCTACTATTAGTTCCCTCTCTCCTATATATATATATAAACTAACTTTAACTCTAATATGGTAGAATTCTTGGATTTAGACTTGCATTTTATTAACAATAATGTAGTCAGTAACATTTTTGACAAAAGAAATTCTTTTAAGTTCCTTGTAATTAAAATTCCTGTATGGAATAGTAATTTGCATTTATCAATTTACAGAAATATTATTTTGAATTTTTTATTTAGAAATGATAACTTAACTACCCACAAAATAGATAAAATCAATAATATCAAGCAATTTTTTCAATATTGTTTAGATCATGAATACCCTTTTAACTTCTTAAGAACTTATATTCATCACAAATACATTAATAGTATGTATTTCCATCTAATTCCAAATCTACCACACAACAATAGGATTTCAAAGTCAGCATGTTAATGGTCTTGCTGTGAAGATTATATCATAACTCTTCTCATAGTTTACATCTTTTCCACACACATCTTGAACATCTTACACATTTTTGACAACCATCCAAATTAGAGCCTAGCCAATTTACATTTTTGACAATCAACCAATTCACAGCCTACCAAATTTAATTGTCATCTATCTTGATATCTATCTTTGCAGGCTAGTTTTAAAAAAGTTCAAAAGATGCGTTTATGTATATTCAGGTTTTTTAACTCGGTGAATAATTGCTTTCCATTAATTTCAAGACTCTTGATTCTCTTGAAAGAAGCTTTGTGTGAGTAAAAAATTTTGTTAAATTCTTTTTTGATAAATACTTTTCTTACGTAATTGTTTTAGGATTTTTCTACTTTTCTTACGTAATTGTTTTAAGACTTTTCTGCTTTAAGATTTGGGGAGAATTTGTTGCAGAATAGTAGTCAGTGGTTTTATCATACTTTCTGTGAGTTTTTATATACTTTGAATTTTTGTTTATTTTATTTAGTTTTTTCTACCGAGTTGCAAAGGGGGAAGATTGGCACCTTCAAACTAGTTTAACCCCACTTATTTGGTCCTAAGTCCGAAATTTCTTTCTGACTCGCTAGGTTCTTTTTTGTATTTTTCTATAAATTCGATCTTCATGTTTAGCTTTTATATTTTTATTACGTTTTTTCTTGTTATGGTCCTTATCTATTATTTCTTGTGTTTTGATATATTATACAAATTTCCATATATATATATATATATATATATATCTTGTTCAAATTTTCAATCGGTAATACAATACTTTCTGTTCATCCATTTACGTTCAAATACATTTTTTAAACTTGTAGTGTTTGGCACTTGATTTTAATAGTTTTTTCAAATATTAATTCATTAATTAAATTAAAAAATGAATAAATAGTAACAAACAAAAGTAATAGTCCAACAGCATATATAGAAAGGAAAAGCGTTCGTTGTGTTCCTGTAGCTCAATGGATAGTGCGTTGGACTTCTAATCCAAAGGTCGCGGATTCTAATCCCACCTGGGATGGTCTAATTTCTGAGAATGTGATTTCTTTTTTACTGTACCAATTTATTAGAATAATTAAATTTTATTAATATGAATAAATAGTAACAAACAAACAAAAATAGCTCAAAACCATGGAAAATGGAAAATTGTAAGGAAAATCTCTTTCTATTTTATCACTTAATATTGTGATTCTGACATATGTATATACATATTTACATTAATTGTAACTATTTAATAAAAAGTAACTATAAAAGAAATTTTGTTGACGTAAGAAGGAATTGACTTATAAATTTTTTTAATATTACTTGTTATGAAATAAGAAGAAGTGGCATTAAGATAAAAGTAAGAGAAAGATATATGCGGGGTATCAAAATAATAGTATACACATAATTTTCATGCAATATTTTCAATTACCACTTATATGAGAGGAGTTATGAAGAAAAACCTCCTCTTCAGCATCTTGGCCATTCTTTGAATGTACATGGTCATTCTTGCAGTTGAATGATTTTTTAGAGTCAAACATTTTCTCGTCGATTGGCAAAATTCGTCTGTGGCCATTATAGGTATACCATCGTAACAATGCTTTTGCTTTGAGGTACTTCTGGCGCTTTCTCTATTTAGCAAGAAAAAGGCTACTTATTCTTAGATAACTTTTTACTCTAAAATTTTCTTTTACTAAATGACGCATTGTTATGTTTATCTATCGAACAAGAAGAATCTTCTTTCGTCAAGGATTTCGATTAATTTTTTCCCTGGCTATTTTGACAAGAGCTGTGGTTTTTACAAAGGGTGAACGACCGCTTCGAGAAGAATGTGGAAAGCTGTTATAGTCTCAGAAAATCTCTTAATTGTTCGATAAATGAATATTCTTTTGATGACTAAATGTTTGAATCTTTAAAACCTCAAACGGGCTCATCTGTTTTTGATGTAGAAAAATATGTGTTGCACTCTTTTGTTTGTGATGTTCATTCTTCTGCGTTAAGGCTCTGGCTGATATACAATAAAATGTATGAATGACTACAATTTTTTTTTATTAAAAAATTGAAGTTTTCCAGAAAATTTAAAATTGTCTGTTAGAATCTAATCAGATTATTTTCAATTTTTGTATCAGGTCTTGAGGCACAACTAGTTATTATCACATTTTCTCTTTAAAATATTTTAACAATCTTACGAAAAAAATCTTTCATTACAATTTCTTATTTCATACTTAAATTTGTTCATGTCTCCATTAACACTTAAATGGAGAAAGGCGTTTTAAAAAATCGGAAAGTAACATATCCTACATATCTTATATATATATATATATATATATATATATATATATATATATTTATTATTAGACTGCGTAACCATCTGGGATGCTAATTTGATACAGTAGGGCTAGGCGTCAGGTTGTTGTTTATGTTCGCCAAGGTAGGCGATAATATTACAATATGGTTTACTCTGATATTTTTATCTTGCGATATTGTTACAAATTTTGTATAATGAATGCTTAAAATATTGAAAATAATTTACATCTAGAAATATAATACATTAATATTACTTTCTGTTCTATTTATTTTATGTTGAAATCTTGCCACCACCTCTCCCTTCGAAATCTAGTTTTATTATGAAATCAAAAAAGCAGTGATTACCCTAATCAAGGAATAAATTAAAAGCGGAGCGCGCACTGGGGCATGGTGTAGACAAAACAAAAGGGAAACGCTTGACCGTCATCTTGGATTTCATGTAACCCGACAACAACCGCTGCTTGGCGCAATTAAGGAATCGCGCCAAAAAGCGCTTGGCGCGTTTCACTCCTATATCAAATCAGTTACATCGGTGGAGATACGCAGTCTGATAATCAGGCCGACGATATATATATATATATATAAAGGGGAAAAACGACTCAATCACTCACTCATTCATCACGATATCTCCGGAACAATTAGATCTTTAGACTTGAAAAATGGTAGGCATGTTCCTGTCATGAATTAAGAGATCTGCTGAGAATGAATTTTGCGAAAATCGACCTCAAGTGGCGTTGCGAGGGCTTAAAGGGTGTTATAGATAAATTTTCGAGTTTTTGAACTATTAGACCTACAAAATTGAAATTTGTTAGGCTCGTTCCTTTCATGGAGTAGAGGTCCGCCATAAAAATGTTTTTGTGAAAATTGACCGAAAAGTGGCATTGCGGGGGCTTAAGGGGAGTAATACAGTTAGCGTTTTTCAAATGTTTGACCTTGAAATTTTGTAAGCATGTTTCTTTTGTTGAATATAAATCCACTAAGAAAGGATTTCATGGAAATTGACACCGATGGGGAGGAACAGAGAGCTTCTGTGACGTATTTATAAAAAAAATTCCATAATCGGACTAATACTTACCGTAAAGAAATTAGGCATGCAGGTTACTTTTGTTGAATGGAAATCTGCTAAGATGAGATTTTACAGAAATTGACTCCTATGCGAGAGCAAGGATCTCTTGCGGCGTATCAATCAAAAAAATTACCGTTTTCGAACTACAAGACCTACAGTAATGAAATCTAGTATGCATGTTTCTTTTGTTGAATTGAAATTCGCTAAGAATGCGTCTTGCGGAAATTTTCTCTCGATGGTGGTTACTGGAGTGTATTGATTTTTAAAAAATACCTTTTTTGAACTATTAGATTTTAGACTTAAAATTTTGCAAGCATGTTTATTTTACTGATTAGAGATTTATTAAAAATGGGTTTTGCAAAAATCCACTTGGGGAGTAGATATATATGCATACACACATAAACACACATACACATATATATATATATATATATAGCCAAAAAACATGTTTACCACTTTTATATAAATTATTTTATATAATAGTTGTCCTAAGTCAGTAGTGTTTATGACACTGCAGCATCCATTTTATAATTTTATTCTCGATTACTCATATGTCCTTCATTGTGTGATTTTCCTACTGTCTATATGTTTCTCGAATGTTATTGTTTGGATGTTATCTCTTGTTTGTAGAGAATTAGCCTATATATATATATATACTTTTACGGCAATTTATACGGATATTGGAATTTCAGTTTCTTACTATGATACAGCTAAAAAACAACTCTTGTAAGTAATTATTTAATTACTTGTTGTGTGTGAATAGGCGCTTCAAAAGCTTTTACTTTCTTCAAATCTTATAAATAAATTTTGCTTTTAAGGTATCCGACTACGTTCGGAACCGTGATTTTAAAAAAAACGCATAAATGGCTAATTTTCGTGATATTTAGTGTCACTTAGATTAAAATACAAGTATAAAATTGTTTTAAGGACAAAATTTTGACTAAAAAAAATTATTTAAATACACTATTTTCGCAAAAAATTAACTTTGTGTGTGTGTGTGTGTGTGTGTGTGTGTGTGTGTGTGTGTGTGTGTGTGTGTGTGTGTGTGTGTGTGTGTGTGTGTGTGTGTGTGTGTGTGTGTGTGTGTGTGTGTGTGTGTGTGTGTGTGTGTGTGTGTGTGTGTGTGTGTGTGTGTGTGTGTGTGTGTGTGTGTGTGTGTGTGTGTGTGTGTGTGTGTGTGTGTGTGAGTGTGTGTGTGTGTGTGAGTGTGTGTGTGTGTGTGTGTGTGTGTGTGTGTGTGTGTGTGTGTGTGTGAGTGTGAGTGTGTGTGTGTGTGTGTGTGTGTGTGTGTGTGTGTGTGTGTGTGTGTGTGTGTGTGTGTGTGTGTGTGTGTGTGTGTGTGTGTGTGTGTGTGTGTGTGTGTGTGTGTGTGTGTGTGTGTGTGTGTGTGTGTGTGTGTGTGTGTGTGTGTGTGTGTGTGTGTGTGTGTGTGTGTGTGTGTGTGTGTGTGTGTGTGTGTGTGTGTGTGTGTGTGTGTGTGTGTGTGTGTGTGTGTGTGTGTGTGTGTGTGTGTGTGTGTGTGTGTGTGTGTGTGTGTGTGTGTGTGTGTGTGTGTGTGTGTGTGTGTGTGTGTGTGTGTGTGTGTGTGTGTGTGTGTGTGTGTGTGTGTGTGTGTGTGTGTGTGTGTGTGTGTGTTTCTTATATAAATTAGACTTCTCCAGAGAGAGCTCCCTGAACTAGGATTTTGAAAATTCACATTATCAGAGTTACAGCCAATTGAAATAATTATCGGCGTTTTTTTCTTTAAAATTTCTCTCCTCTGTTGTCGTAAAACTTGATAAACCTAATTTGGGTTATATATTTCAAAAATTTAGTTGAGCCTCTGTAGAGAGGTCTGAGCTACACATACAGCCAAAATATTATAATAGAGCTACTTGTAAAAGGAGATTTTGTCGGGTCATTCTATGCTCCATTTCACGACATTGTACTTAAATAATTTTTTATTGTAATACTATTCTAAAATGATTTTATGCACATTTTCTAATCTAAGTGGCACTAAATATCATAAGTATTATCCATTTATACGCTTTTTCAAAATCATGGTTCCGAACGTAGTCGGATATCTTAAGTGGAAAATTAACATACTTAAAAATCAGAGTTTTACAGGCATTATTAGATTTTTTTTTCTTTTGACTTTACAAACTTTAAATGCGTTTTTCTCAGACTTTTAATTTTGGAGAGTAAGTGTATCATAATTCCTAAGACTTTTTTTTCTGTTCAAGAGTCTGAATTTTGATATACTCCTAATTATATGTTCTATAGAAGTTAGTATGGATTGTACCGTAATCTCTAGTTTTATTTATTTTTTTCACAAATGCTAAAATCACTTTTAAAAATTTCAAGTGTGTTTCTACGCTGAAGGAAAACAATACAAAATCAACAAGGAAACCAATTTTCAAAACCATTGTAACTTTTGTTCACAATAATCTAAGAAGAAAATCACTTAAAATGACTAAAATTTTTTTTAAAAAATTATGCATTTTATAAGTGTATAAAAAAACTTGTAAAATTCTTAATTTTTAAAAATTGTAAAATAATGACTGGTCAAACTGAAATTTTACTTTGATAATCAACTTAATAACATAATCTGAAAGTAAAACATGTTACTTTTACTATTATATTGTCTTCAAAAAACAAAATTTTAATGAGTACTGTGTAGTTTTAAGATTAATAATTAACAACTCAATAAAATTCTCCTTAAATCGACACTGAAATAAATTCTGAGGAAAAAGGATGCAGCTTTTGAAAGATGTCTTTTTATTTTATTTAGGTACAAAATTATATATTGAAATCATTAGCATACTTCTTTCTAAGAAACATTCTGTAGCTTTCAGAGTTATTTTTCTTCTTTTCATACATTTAAATCTCAAAATCAGAGCAAAATTCAATTCTATGTTCTTAATTTCCTGATACAGAAATTCATGGGCCACTTCCGTAAAGCACATATAGTTAAAAGGTTTCTATTTATTTTTTAAAGGATTAAAAAGAGTTAAATTCGGTAAGACAAGCTCTGTGTCAATTTTTTTTCCAGTGGGAAACATTTTTGAAAACATTTCATCAAAAGAAAAACACAATGGAAAATATTCATTTGCTCCCAGTAGTCTTCTTTATGTAGCAATAAATTCCTCGTACAGATGATTAGAAACAGAATAAATTGTATACTATATGATTGGCAAAGTATCATCAAGAAGTATAAAAATTTTGAACATAAAACTAAACCTCCTTTTAAAGAATATTTTCCTTTCAAATTTTAATTTCTATTATTAGACCAAAAGTTTATATTTAAAAGTTGTAGTATTATAAAGAAACGATATTAAGCGCAGATAAATTAATTATCCTTTTTCATCAGCTGCATTAAATTTTAGATAAGCACATCACCTCATTGAAGAATGCATTTAAAAACTTAAGATTCATCCAACGAACAGAAAACCAAAACTATCAATCTGTTTCGAGTTATTGTTACGAGTTTTCTTTTATTGCAAATGTAATCCTCAAGTCATCTTCTTAAAGAAGGAAAACACAATTGGCTCTGTTCTTCGTAAAAATACTGTTAGCTAACCCATAAGAAAGACGATTGCAAGCCAAGCTGTGATTTCGAAAAGGAAATAAAAAGGAATTTCTTTTTGTTACGAACAGAAGCATACATTCTGTCCATTGAATTACAAAGCTATATTCGATAACAATGCTAGCTTACATGATCAGAGGAAATGAGAAGAAAATCGTAAAAACCTAACAATAGGCATCTATTTTATCTCTCACACACACGTCTTAAATATTTTTCTTTTCTTAAGTTTATCATTTTTAACTGCCTCTTTACATCACATTTAACAGAGAAATGTTGCTTTCTACACAACAAATTAGACTTTTAAAACCTACTTTTTAACTATTAATTTCCATTTAAAGAAAATACTAAATTCCCACTTACTTTGTTAGGTAAGTGATTAATAAAATCAATTTAATAATTAATATAAAAAAAATTAAACAATTCCTACTTTGAATGAATGAATAGAAAGTATTTTATTAACGACTGAAAATTTGAACAAGTTATATACATATATATATATATACTAAAGGACAAAAAAATTAGTGCACCAAGAAGTAATTGCGGATCGTAACGAAACGGCAGCGTGCCATGTCGGGGAGATATGCAACCGATTAGGAAATGCAGCGTGATTACGCATTACTTATAAATCCGTAGAAGGTGCTTTAATCGCCGTTCCCCAGCGGAGTATGTAAAAAGCAACTTCAAAGCTTTGTTTCTAGTATTTAATCGTTTACAAAAGTAAGATCTGAGATAGACATGCCATTACGCCGTTTTCGAAGACAATATGAGCAGCTGTCGCAGTTTGAGAGGGGGGGGAGAACTATAGGCATGATGGAAGTTGGGTGGTCAGCTAAGCGAGTAGCTCGTCAATTAAGCCGCTCTGATTGTGTTGTGAGGAGGTGTTGGGACCAGTGGATCCGAGAGATGTCATTTACACGAAGACCAGGCTCAGGATGCCCTCCATAGACCAATCGTTGAGAAGACCCCCACATTGTAAGAAATGCACGCGTACAGCCCATTGCTTCATCGGCCGCCATCCAGGCATAGGTAGCACCTTCACTAGGACCCCAGCACCTCGAACCATACGAAGGCGCCTGGCTGAGGGACATTTGGGATCACAGCGCCCATAACGTGTGCTACCCTTGACGCCCACCCATGGACACCTTCGTTTTGAGTGGTGCCGCGAACGAGGTAACTGGATTGCGGCGGAAGGTCGTCTTTAGCGATGAATCCAGATTTAATCTCAGCAGTGATTACAATCCTGTTCGTGTGTGGAGACCCCGTGGTAAACGTCACCATCCTGCATTTGCTTTACAGCAACACACCGCTCCCACAGCTGGTGTGATGGTATGGGGTGTCATTGCTTACAATACACGGTGACCCCTAGTATTGATCCGTGGCACCATGACAGCCCAGCTGTATGTCCATGACATCCTGCAGCCACATGTGTTGCCACTCATGCTACGGCTCCCAGGGGCCAATTTTCAACAAGACAATGTTCAGCCTCACACGGAAAGGGTATCACTAGACTGTCTCCACACTGTTACTACCCTTCTTTGGCCTGCACTATCCCCAGATTTATCTCCAATCGAGCATATCTTGGATCATTTGAGACGGCGAGTGGGGCACCTCACGAGTTTGAACGAACTAGAGGCAAGGTTACAGCAAATATGGAAAGAAATGTCTCAAGACATCATACAGAACTTGTATGTCTCAATACCCTATCGTATGGCATCGTGCATCCGCGCTAGAGGGGTTCAATAGGGTATTAAATTCTCTGTTCTTTTGCCTTTTTCTCTGAAATAAATGATCCTTTTTTTTATTTTCTAATCATCTACTTATAATAAAGTAGTCATTACGTATGTAAAATTTCGTTTCATTTTGACGTCTCCTACCTGGTGCGCTAATTTTTTTGTCCATGAGTGTATATACGGTGAGAGCGAGCCTATATTAGTAATTGAAAAAAAGAGCATGATTTGTCGGCATTGGTGTATTAATGTACACCCGGTTGGGCTAGTTTGGTTGAAAACCCGGTTTTTGACGCCAATTTTTGTCATTGTTTTAACAGTTATATTATTACAACAATGGAGACTAATCTAAATTGGCGTCAAAAACCGGTAATTGATTAGATTAATTTAATTAATTAATTTATATTTGAAAAAACTATATTAACATCAAGTGTCATCCACCACAAGTTTTAAAAAAAATTATTTGAACTTGAATGGATGAATAGAAAGTATTTTATAAACGATTGAAAATTTAAATGTTATATATATATAAACTCAAACTCAGTGGCACAATAGCCCATGAGGGCCAGAACCTACTGTACCCATCCCAGTATACGTGACTATTGGGCGCTGAGGTGCATGAGCAAATGTCCCGATCAGGTGGTCAGTCTTTAGCGAGACCATCAGTGTTTAAGTCCCCAAGCAAGCTTGGTACTCATTTATCAACCCACCGCAGTAGGGATGAAAGGCTGAGTTGACCTTGCCCATACGTATATATATATAGAGAGAGAGAGAGAGTGAACTAATAGTAGTAATTGAATAAAAGCAATGAGAAATGTCGATCGAAATTTCTTGATTAATCATATTAAATTTTACACGTATATAGATCTTTTTTTAAAAATAAAGTTAAAAAGACAATAGTTTATGAATCGAAATTTAAAATAGCCGAGTTAGTAATTAAATTTAAACTCAAATTTTAGTCAAGTTTGGTAAAAAAAAAAATGATGCAATTCTTGGATACAAATTACAAATGAAATTTCTTCCAAAAAATTAAAAAAGAATGGAGTATAAATTAAATGATGACTTATTGATTGCAGATTATTGATATTATTAGATTAATATGAATAAAAATGGGAAACCTGAAGAATCACTTAAAATTCTTAAAATTACCATAAAAGTTCATCAATCATCAATAAAAACTCACTGGAGCGGCAAGTAGCAGATCGTAATAAGAAAAAAGGAAAAGGATATTGTCAAATAGTTCAGAATTCTATGAAAATTATGCTGGAAAATGTCACTTGCGTAAAAATTTTAATGATATTTTTAATAGATTTCTGAAAGAAAAATAAAATATGGTTAAGTTATTAAATGGATAACAATATGGTAATTTTATAGTTATTAACTTTCAAATGTTTAAAACGAAAAAACATCTAGAAATTTATATATTTCTCTAAAAATATGTTTGATTCCTTTTTCATTTTAACAACAACATACAAAAATATTGCAGAAATAAAAACAATGACATTAACACAATTCAAAACTTTAAATAATATGTAATTCATTTTTTACAACTTTTTAACATTCATTTTTACCACATTAATAACAACTTAATTTAAATTATAAGCACACATACGTGATAAAAACTTATGTGTGTGTGACAATTTTAACAAAAGGAAAAAGTACTACTTATAAATTTAAAATTTCACATAAAAGGTTATTTAATCTTTTAATTTTGCATTTTAAACAAATGGTTAATTGTTGGGCCAAGCATTTTCAATAGGGTTATGTAAATACAGAGTTAGAATTTGCGATTTTTCCGGAAAAATCGCAAAAAAAATGACTTTAGTCCCCGAAGAAAACATGGAATTGCAGTATGGTTCACCATTCCGAAACGCCACAAAAGCTGTACTTTCCCCTCCTTCGTCACCACCTCTTCTAAATCTGTTTATCAAAGTGGGACTCTCTCCACCACTCTTTCCATTAGTAAAGTGGTAGAAAAAAGAAATGGTGGGATTCTTTTTTCTAATCCTGATAGAAGCATGAAAATGAAACATGTGATATTCTTAAGAAATAGGCTTAGAGATAATTTCTACATAAATATTAAACTGGAAAAGTAATAGTGAAAGGACAAATTCTTATAGAACTAAGTGAATTGTATAATTATTATCAACGGTACTGCATTGAATTAAAGAATAAAAATCTATTTTTGTAATTAACTTATGTTGCAGCATTGGACTAAAAAAAATTGCATACAATGACAAAGGTAAGCACTTGTCATCTAAAGAAATTATGTGATAAAATCTGATTAAATCCCTTTTGAAAGGTTTTGACCTAAATTCAGTGGCCTAACGTACAACCTCGCATTGCGGGAAGGCCTGGGGATTCTAGGGGGCCCAAAGCCTGACAGACGCGTAGTACGTATTAGGACTTGGAGTCCAAAAGCTGACCTTGCAAGAGGCCCTAATATTCTCCGTTACGCTACTGCCTAGATTCCTCTCTTTCCAATCAACTACTTGTCTTACTCTATTCCTTTACTTGAATTAATACAATGATAGAATTAAGTATTGTTAAAATGGCAGCCGCCAATTCTTGGCGCAATTTGAGCGATTAATTTGTTCTTTAAAAGTGATCATGCTTAATTGCCGCAAAATACTGAAGTTAACAAGATTTATACCCTACTCTTTTTAAAAAGAAATAGCACCCTAAAATTATGTGAACTTTTAAAGTTAACATGAGTTTAACTAGCATTTATTTGCCTGTCGAAGCACTTGATGTATATCTTTTTGAATAAACTCACAAGCAAAATTAAAATAATTTATACAGAATCTATTAAAGAAATCTATGAGAGATGTGTCCTAATTTTCTCAAGATTTTATATGTGAGCAACTATTAAACCGAATTCCTTCAAATTACGGAACCTTAAAAATAATAAAGAATTTTCCCCTGATATATTTTTTAAAATTCAAATTAATCCTTTTTTTTTTACCTGCCTTTAGCAGACCAAACTAAATTATATGTTCTGGAGTAACACAATGGAGACAAATTTTTAACATAAAGGTGAAAGATAATTTTCTATATGAATCTGAGCTTTTAAATGATGGATAATTATTGGGGTGTCACATTTTTAATATAAAAGACGCAGTTCGAAATCCATTTTTAAGAGATTTAGGAATATTTGCTTCAAAGCTTTACAGCCTACCCATAAGTAATGTCAATGTGGAAACGGCATTCTCCAGAGTGATGTCAAAAAAGATAAAATTAAGAAATCGAATGTGCCTCGAACTGTTTGAGTCCATTCTCAGAATCAAAATGATTTTGGAAGAATGAGGGGCTTGCTGCATTGATTTCATTCCATCACCACAAATGCTTCAATATAATTCAGAAATTTACAAAAAAGATACAGCAGAGATCACGATACTTAGCAGAAAGAATTTGAATCTATTTTAAATTAATTAAATAATTGAAGCACTTTAACGTATTTTAAAATGTAGGTCGCAAAAATTAAATAATTATATTTTATGAATTGCAAGCGTGAAAATCGGGATTTGCCACTTTTTTTCCCTCTTCGTGCTACTTTGCTGCATAAGTTTCTGGCAACTCTGAGAAAGAGCATATGCTGTGCCACCAAGTACCTCGCTACGCAATGAGTTATTGTTATTAGATTGGGCCGCGTGCCGTTGGTTTTACTATGCTTCAAGAAGAATAAAGAAGTGTTATTTAAAAAGGATGTCTTCCTGTATTTACCAGCAGGCCTGGGGCCTGATATATATGTATACATAAAATGTTGATTGTTATTTATTTACACAAGTAGAGATTGGGAAATTGTTTATTAACGTTGCACTCTGAACAGGGGAACACAGAGGCTATTGATGACAGATTATTGGTAAATCTGAACCACCATCTAGAGATGAGGACGACAACTAAACTGACACCCCACTCCTCAAACTCTTATCACGCCGATGTAAGTATACACAATTAGAGCCTATGGAACAAAGGACTAAAACACTATAAGTCATAGAGAAAAATTCTGCTTCCTTTGATTAATGAAAATTCAATCATTTATTTGCATAATTTCGAGTAAAAGAAGTCTATCTCCTAATCCCCTTCAAAAAAATTATTTAGTACGATTTGAAATATTTTGTGCTTTTGCAATAAATAAAATTTAAATCATTTGTATTTTTTATAGTGGGATCATTAATTAAGTTCGACACATGTGTGGCATTATTCACAAAGAATTCTTTCAAAGTTATATGCAAAAAAAGTTAGGGATTTTACTTGTCTTATTATTTTTACTAAAAAATAACTAAGAGAAAAAGTTTCGTATAATAATTTACATATTTTGTCTCGATGTTGAATAAAGAATTTTAAATAAAAAAAGAGAGTGATGCTTATCTGCATTTCTTTGCATTATAAGATTTATTCACTTCAAAAATAAGGAGAGCAAAATGAATATTTCTTTCCTCTAGCGAGAAAAAAATCATGCTTAAATGCAAGTGCCTGATAAAAGAATATTGATTGCGATTAAAACAAAGTACCTAAATTTATTCTACTGACAATGCTAAAACAAACCCAATTTTATTTAATAACAGCTTAATGTTTCCTTCTGTTTTTATTTGTGAAGCCTGTTATGTTTATAGGTATAAAAATAAATCTGTTTCCTCATCTATAATGTGAATAAATTAAATAATATTCTTCTCACTTCGTAAAGAATTTAAATATTGCAATGTTTTTGCTGAATTAAAAATAAGCTGTTATTTACAGTACAGAGAACCGATATTTGTGTGTTGTTTATTTACAAAATAACCACCTCGTTTACTAATTTCTTATGCTCCATTAAAGACACATTTTTACATCGGTTATCATTTGATCTTTAAACTCTAAGAAAACAATAAGCAGCAAATATGAAAGAAGAATTCTTTGTGGATCGAACTGTATGTCTATGAAAGAAAAGCAGCCTTTAAAAGCATTAAATACCTTTTGAACTCCCTGAAGCAATATGCGGTAAATATATTTCTAAAGTCAATAAAAATTGTACAGTTGACCAGTAGCACAAAAAAAAATTTTAAAGGGGGGGGTCCAGGGTCGAAAGTCCACCATTTGGCATCATGCCCAATGCCGCCTAACATATTCTTTTGATTTTGTCGATTTTCGGGAAAAAAAAATAATAAAAATTAATTATTGAATAAATTTTAATTTTAAGATCGACGGGAATGGATTTTAAAATATAAATGGAAAATTTTTATATTTTATTCTAGATTGAAATGAATAAAATTTTTTTTAAGAATATATTAAATTAAAAAATTATTTAATAAACATTTTGAAAAAAAATGAACATAGAATACCCTTTTTTTAAAATATTTCCCCTTTTAAAAAAATGCTTCTATTATAATAATATTTTGCCTGTATGAACTCAGACCTCTCTACAGAGGCTCAACTAAATTTTTTGAAATATATAACTTAAAAGTGGGTTTATCCATGTTTTACGACAACAGAGGCGAGAAATTTTAAGAAAAAATGCCGATAATTATTTCTATTGGTAGTAACTCTGAAATAATGTTAATTTTTCAATAATCATAGTTGAGCCTCTGTACAGAGGTTTGAGTTATATACAGGCAAAATAGTATTGTAATAGAAGCATTTTTCACAAAAGGAGAACATTTTGAAAAAGGATTATTCTAAGTTGTTGTTTTTTTGCCGAAATATTGTATTTAAATAATTTTTTTTGTCAAAATGTGTCCTTTAAAAAAATTTTTCAAGTTTCTAATCAAACACTAAATGTCGAAAAAATTATCCATTTATACACTTTTTAAAATCACTGTTCCGAACGTAGTCGAATACCTTAATAACAAACACATAATTAAATTTTACGTAATATGTACATAGGATTATAACCAATCGAAAAAAAATCAAGGGCTATGGGGGATGTCCGAACCCCTAGGACACCCCCCTTGTGTGCTCCACTGCAGTTGACAATAACTAATACAATACGTAGAGTTGATGATAAACCGTATCATAGAATTATTCAATATTATTCGAAAATTGCCATCTTGTTATTAAAATTTTGAATAACCAGATTTCAACGCCAACTTTGTTCAGGATGTTCACAGTTGCGTTTTATAAAAAGAGAATTCTCTTTACAAAATAGCGGACATACCCTAAATACATAGGATACAGATACATTCAACTTAGTGGAAAATAGTCGAAAGATATCTCAAGATGCTGAGTTTCACAATAAAGCTCGACTCTCGTTCCATACCAGATAAGCGCCAATGAACGAGAGGAACAATGTGAGTGAGTGTTTATTAATGTTCCACTCTAAAGAAACGAGATCTATTGGGGCAATGAACCTCCTAATTTGAACTACGGTCAAGAGATGTGGATACACTTGACCTGGCACCCCACTCTCCAACGGGAGGACTTACAGCTACAATAGGTTTAATGTGAATCAGCTCCTTTACTCGGTGGCTGTTCAATGGCACCAGAATTTGAACCCATTATTTGACAACGTTAGGCACTAGTTCGTGACCATGCCTACTAGGTCACCTGGAACACAAGAGAGAGCAAATCACGATTTGTTTTCTTTTCAAGCAATCATTATATTTCTCAAACATCCATAATGCTTACAGAAAATATAATGCATATCTACAACGGATTTTCTGCAGATATACTGGGTGTTGTAACAGGTATGGTGAATGAATTATTTCCCAGCACAAAAGTAACTAGATTTTATCACACATTGTAACGAGTTATGAAAAAATTAATGTCAGACCGTAAGGAATTATAGAACTGTGATATTCACGTTTCTAAGCTGATGTCATCGACAATTAATTTCATTCCAAAAAGGAGATCAAAGAGCTTCATCCTAGACTCTGAATGAGTGGTGAAATGTTAAAAGAATTATTCACTGGTGTGGGTATGGATTGCAATATCGGACCAAAAGTTCAATACCGATATTCGGTATTTTTAGATCTTAATACCGGGATACGCGCGGGTTTTAATACCAGTAGAGTAGAAATTTTAGGAAAAGAAAGAAAACACGGATGTTTCTTTGTTTGATTTTCCAGTTTTATTGGAGAGTGTAAATATCACAAAAAATAATTTGTTACTTATAAATTATAACATCAAAAACGCTCTTTCGGCATCTACGCTAGTTGATGGTACTGTTACCAATGAGCGATATATTTTCCAAGTATTTACCTCTAAATCCCTCATTTTGAAATGAATCGATTTCTCATCGGATTCTTTTGGATACAGCTGATTTCTGTATAAAGAATCACACACAAAAAAGTAAAGGAATATCTTATTTATTTAAATCACAAAACAGTGTAAATTATTCAGTCTGTGGTACTATTACAAATTTTTGAAATCGATTTTAAAAAAATATAATGCTTCAAATGTACTGTCCCTGAGCCTAAAACGTAATTTTGTACAAAAATTATCAGCTGTCAAAAAAGCTCTTTCGGCATCTACGCTAGTTGATGGTACTGTTACCAATGAGCGATATAGAGTTTCCAAGTATTTACCTCTAAATCTCTCATTTTGAAATAAATCGATTTCTCATCGGATGGTTTTGGATATTGCTGATTTCTGTATAGTATTTTGGTTTTTGTTGAAAAAAAAAATTTTTTTTTTTCATATTTTATCACTTCTCTTGATTTTACGATGCAAATTTATATTCGCAATCTAATTAATTTCATCCGTTAGGGAGGCATAAAAACAAAACCGTATACTATTTTGCTATGTTGGCGATCTCCGAACACATAGTGGAGACAATTTTAAAAATTTCTATTAAATACCGAAAAAGCGGTATTTAAACTTGTGAATGCCGGTAATACAAAATTGTAGAAGTGGCTCACAAAATACCGGTATTCGGTATCCCGGTATTACAGTCCTTACTGGCGGATCTTACAGCCTAGTAAAACCACTACATTTGTAATAAAGAATGCAACAGACTGTTGACAGAGTCATCTTCTATCACCCGGTTGTCTTCATCAAATATAGCTATGTAAGGCCACTGAATCCATCTCACTTAAAAAGTTAAAAGGTTTTGATTTTCTGTTACAATTTTCGCTGGAATAGGACCCACAAACTACTTTCTATTTTTAATAAAGCAGAGGTTTTTTTTATTCGAAACACACATCTTCTATGATGAAAAGGTTGTAGAAACTGCCTTATATACATATGTTGCCAAATAATTCTACCGACAAATTCAGAGGAATGGGAATGTAAAATAGTGAACAGCATGGAGATGACAAATCCCCATAGAACGTGGGGTCGCAAACCATGTTTAGTCGGAGTAATTCGCCAAAACAGTTATGAAATTTTAGATGTCGAGTGGAATGAAAAGGGACAATAATAGGTAAGGAATACGTTTATTAGACGTAAGGCATGTTAACAATATGAACAATGAATCATAGTTCAACCTCAGAAATGAAACAAGTGATTGTCAAATTGTTAAAAGTTTGGCCCGTGGTCAAGCGCAACCGATATCGACGGACAAAAGTTGCCGGTATTCAAACAAATCCGGTGAGCCGGAAAATTCAGCTAAACGACAACGATCTGTGCAAAATTTCCACTGAAACCCATTGGCGTCTCATACTAAAGGGGTGATTTCAGGTCCCGAAGAAAAATCCAAGGGGAGTATTCTGGGGATATGGGGGAACAACAGGTCCACGCATTCAATCCACCTCCCGGGGATATGAAAAAGGGTGGTTATCCCATAAATCGAAAATTGGCTTACATCATCGGGAACCCCCCGTTCTGGTGTGCAGTCCCCGGGAAGACTCATAAAGGGTGGGTTTTATGAAAAGTTTTTTTTCCCCTATCAAGGCCCAAAATCCCCGATTGCCCCTTCGTCTGGCTGATCGTCCTCACGACGCTGCTATCATCGCCTTTTCACTGACTGACGGGCTTGCGAACCTGTTCTATTTTTGTCATCCCTATGCCCGCTTCATTCGTCGTTTGTCGTAATTCGGAACACTCTGTATTGTGTTTTTAAAAAAACTCACTCAATGAAATTCTAATAGGAAATTTTTGAGAAAATTTAATGAATTCTAAATTGAATTGAATTTGCTATCAGCATCTGTATTCTAATCGTCAGTGAACAACCATAATAATTACGTTAATATTCCATTACGGTAAACTTATCGTGTTTATGCCATTTAAAGATCTCTAAATATTTGATATAAATTTTATTTTGTACTTTGAAACACTTTTATCAATTAAAGTACATACTATTCTTATCAGTTAGGTAAATTCTGGAGTAAAAAATTTAATTTGATTCTGTCAAAAGTAATAAAAAAAACCCTTTTATAAATATTAGATAGAATTATTAAATTTCTTCTTTAAAATTATTAAATTCTTTTCGAAATATTTCAAATATTTACCCAAAAGAGATTTTTTAAAAGCAATATGATAATTTAAATGTTTTGAACATGTAAATAACTTTAAGATTACTGTAAAAGTTTTTTAAAAAAGAAACTTGTTATTACAAAAATAAATAATATCTAAGTAAATTTGCATGAGGTTTGTGAGATGAACGCCTATACATCGCTATTTATCAATCCACGTGTTCTAATTTTTATTTATCATCTTCTCCTGATTGTTCATAGTGAATTCAGTATTCAATTCGTTTTGAAGTATATCGTTTTGCTTATTCATAACTGATTGATTAATAGATTGTGTTTATTAACGTCACGCTTCATTGGAACACAAAAGCTATTAATACATACACCTGAATTCGTGCGAGTGGAATAAAATAATTAGGTTTTGTGAGGATTTAATAAAGTTGAGAAAAGTTTTTACTGTTTCTTCTACAATATATCTGTACCAGATTCGACAGGTGTAAATATATATATAATTTGAAATATTAACGTTCTAAATGTTAATGATAAACTTTAAGTATATAATATCAGCAAAATAACGTTCCCATTTCATTAAAATAAATACAAAAAAAGTTTAAAATATATTTACGATAACTATGATGTATGATAACATGTGACAAACAAGAATTTCCTTCATTTTTTCCCATTTCGTTCATTTCATAAAAATGTAAGACATATAACGACAATTGACAATTTTTTCCCCACTAACTATTTTCGTAAACTTCTCAATAACTGTAACTCAGTATTTTTACTAAAGCGTTTCTCTTTGCAACGCATCATTTGTAAGAAGACTTTTATCTGCCTTTTTCTTTATTCAGAATAAAACTTTTTTTTGTTTTGTTTAGTAAAGCAGAAAGAGAAAATTTGATTTTTGCCATAGGAAACATATTAATGAAAGAGAAAATATATGAACAGCATGTCAGTGGAGCGTTTTCGTTAGAAAAGTTATTAAAATCTTTCTTTTTTCTTTTTTTTTTTATTTTTTCTTTTTTTAGGGGAAAAAAAATTCAGTATAAACCCTACAATTTTTACATTTGGGGAAAAATTTTATACTTGATTAGTTTAAATTTAATTTATCAAACAATTACTTTCCCTACGTCATCATTTATTTTATTATTATACACCGCTTTTCAACGGGGCGCCCCCCCTAGGGAGACTGATAACCCTATAAGGAGCATTTTAAAAAAGTCGAAAAAAAAAAGAATTTTAAAAATTTTAATTTACTGTAAGTTACAAAAAAAATGCATTCTAAAATAATAAAAAAAAAAAATAACATTTACAAATAATTTTAAAATGTATCAGTACTTCACACTGTTTTTTTAAAATTATTAAAATCTGGATTTAAAAAATTTTTGATAATTACCAGCGACTTACGGGGGTTGTATTAAAACTTATCTGGATAATTTTGGTTTAAAATTAATTTCCCCTAATTGCCGAATAAAAGTTACGCGATTCGCCCCCAAAGACTTTTTCCCCCGTAAATGCTCATATGTGATGTTTTTTCTGGGGGGGAAAATCAATAAGCAAATCCTCTGAAATAAGTAAATCCTTCGCAAACACTTAAATCCTTTTATTGC
Source organism: Trichonephila inaurata madagascariensis (assembly GCA_019973955.1). NCBI lineage: Eukaryota > Metazoa > Arthropoda > Arachnida > Araneae > Nephilidae > Trichonephila > Trichonephila inaurata. The sequence goes on along the minus strand of BMAV01016061.1, from coordinate 244,930 downwards.
ATTCCAAAGCATTGGGAATAATTTTATGGACAGTAGTGAAAGAAGAATCGTTTTGGGAAAAGACGTATATATACGTCCAGAAAAATTAATGCTTTGGCTGAGCGAGACGTTTATATATACCGGTGGCACTTACGAGGCTAAAGTCATATTGTAGCTTTAGTGAAAAACTATAGTATTATTGAATTAAAACATTGTTATTGTATGGAGGAGGGGGGTGCAATGAAACTTATGATTGAATATTCTGTCGCGAATATTGAAAGTTTGAGAAGCACTGTTATACCCCAACCACTGCTATATTGAACCAATTTATTCATAATAAATTACAATTTATTTAATAAGATTGCATTATTAGCACTATAGCTCTTTTTTAAATTAATTTGAGGAAATTTATTTAAATGTATAATTTTTTATACTTTTCATAGCTTTTGCTTGATTATGAAAAATCTATTTTTAAAAAGAAAAACATAATTTTTTTTAAAAAAATTATGTAATATATAACAATAAGTTTTCTCATATCTATATATAGAAAAAAGGTGTAGGGAAAAGGTGAAAAAAAGGATACATATGAAATCGATCACCCAACACCGTTCAACCGATCACTTGAAAAAATGGGTTATGATATTTTTTTTGGGAAGGTTTTGTTATCCTCTGTTTCGCCCCCACTGGGTGGCGCTACAGCATATCACCTTTTGCACCGTTAATCAATGAAGTTGCCTCATGGTCACCAAAAAATGTCAACTTATCATCCAATATTTTCATATTTCTATTGAATCGCTTTTAAAGTAAGGGAAAGGCGTTCAATTATATAATATTACAATTTTAACATAAAATAAATACAACAGACAGAAATAGTAACGTATACATTCAGATATATATAAATTATTTACATGATTTTAAGTGTTCATTACACAAATTTTGTAACAATGTGTTACTTTTGCTAAACAGAGATCATCTTAGGAAAGTGTTTTCAAAAATCAACCCACAAGAGAGTTACGGAGCATTATAAATTTTTAAGAAAATCCTTTTTATCAGTTCTATTAGATCTACAGATTTAAAGCTTAACAAATATGGTTTTTTGTTCATCTGAGATATGCGAAAAGCTTTTTTTTTCTGTTTCATTTGCAATTCACGTAAAATTAACTCATTAAAATAAAAAAACTTCTTTATCCGTCAATCTGTATTGTTTAATTTTTCAATTCACCCGTGCAAAGAACGGGTATACCAGCTAGTTAATGTATAGAGACTATATATTTGTAGAAAGGTACCATGAGTGGGCGTGAAATATTAAGCTATTTAAATTTTCTACAGATTTCTCATTATTTTTTTTTAAATCTAAATAACCTTCTTCAGAAATTAGCGAAAATATAATAACATTTAGAGAACCTTCTTAAAAGTTTCTGTATAATTGGATGTGTATAATAGTAATGTGTTTATTTAAATAGTAATCAATGTACTTGCTACGTACACAATTCCAAAGCTAAGAATAAATAGAATAATATAGTATTCACCAATTATGTAAACTGTCTGTTTCGGGTGAGTAAAAATTGCAGCCAAGAATCGTGCCAATCCAGAAAAAGTTACTCACATTTTGCTTGAAAACTGAATATATTTTTTACTTAATTGGTTAATTAACATAATATTTTTAGGCATTTATTCAATATTTTGCATCATTATAGTTTATTAAAATTTTAGGGAATAAAAAAATTTATATTCCAATAAGAACAATATCCATTTGTAATTGAAAAACTTTTTTTCTGAAGTAAAGTATTTTAATTGAAGTTCTCTTTTTAATTAAAATTGTACTTGAAATAATTCCCAATTAATTTATTTTATCTATATATAAGTATTATTTATTGGAATAGAAGAAATTTAATGATCTTGTTATTTTTAATAAAAGGTAATTAGTTGTAAAAAATAGTCCTCAAATTTCAATTAAGAATCTCTCGTCAAATTCTTTATACTCAGAGTTTTAAATATCGAAAAAGAAGAAATTGAGCAAAATTTACTTCGTTTATGCATATGTTCTTTTAATTTTGTTTGATGTAACTTTATTGAAAACTCTTTTATTTTATCTTTTGTACATAATTTTGTCACGTTTCTAGGATTTCTTTTCAAAGTTAATGCTTGGATAATAATAGAAAAATAATAACTATTAATTTCAATCGTATTTTTTATTCATTTTTAAAATTACATTTAATTATTTTAATGATTACTACAGAGATATTTGAAAATATACTTAAAAATAATATTGCAATTTTCCTTTTGATATTTTAATAAATATGTAAGGATATTTATTGTAAAACTGGTTATATTTCTCAAAATATAATTTTAACAATCATTAGAAATCACAAATAACTGAATTCATTCAAAACGATAATTAATTTAACCTTTCAGTGATCGCGCTTTACTTTTTTTTCAAGGAAAATTGCTTCTCGTACTTTTTTATAACACAGTAGAGTATTTTTTTTTTAAACATTTTTACAGATAAAAGGTATTTCGTATCAATAATGAAAGGCAAGTTAGAAAAACAATTATATGTATCTGCAGTGAAAACAAAGTTTTGATATATATTCTTAGCTAACAAAAACTACTCGATCTATATGCTCCAAAATTGGATTGCTCCATTATTCAAAATTACAGCTCTTATTTTCATTCGAATTTCCTCTCCTACATTTTTTCAAATGTTTTCAGTAGGAAGAACTTCTAAAAAGTGCAACTTTTTTCATTTAATGTTATCCTTAATAGAATTTGCCTACCTTTGTTATACTTTTTCTCATAAAAAAAAAACTTTTGAAGAATATGTAGAACAATTGCCTTTTTTATAAATTTTGAAAGAATAATTTAAAAAAGATTAATATTTTTCTCAGCTACTAGCAAAACAAAGAAATAATGTGTGTATCATAATTCTGATCAAATATATAATAAAAAATAAAATTCTAAAATATAAGAAGAATGCATACAAGAGTAGGCATATAACATAAACTACGAAAGAAGCAGGAAATTTCATAAAATTAACTAAGTAACGTAATAAAATTAACACAAAATGATTTAATAATTAATTAATCTTGTAATAAACTGACGGGGAGAAATTCTAACACCAAGAAAAAATCATTGTAGAGTAATGAAAGTTAAACAATCAATTGTCTAGTTAACATGTTTAGTTGATTAAATTTTCAAGATACAGGTTAATTTAGGCTAAAGAATATACATTTCAAATGTGAAATGTTGTTACATTAATAGCTGGTGTAGCCCTTAGAATTTTGAATCCAAACCTGCAAGCGTACATGCATTGTGTCATACAAGTGCCGAATGTCACTTTGTAGTATGGGGTTCCATGCTTGTTGTGTCGATATTGGGACGGTCAGTGCTGGCTGTGGATAATACTGTAGTTGTCTTCCAATGATATTCCACACATGCTCAATTGGAGACAAACCTGGTGATATCGTTGGCCAAGGTTGTCAGCACTCTGTAGAGCATATTGCGTTATAACAGTGGTGTGAGGACGAGCGTTATCCTGTTGGAAAACTCCCTTGAATGCTGTTCATGAATGGCAGTACTGTAGGTTGAATTACCAGACTGATGTACAAATTTACAGTCAGTGTGTTGGGATAACCTATAGGAAATTGCTCCCTAGACTATGACTCTAGGTGAAGGTCCAGTGTGTCTAGGCAACAGACAGATTGGTTGCAGGGGTTTCCCTGGCCTTCTTCTGACCAACACACGACCATCACTGGTACCAAGGCAGACCTGCTTTCATCAAAAGCGCAGATCTCCACTCTGTCCTCAAATGAGCTCAAACTTTGCACCACTGGCGTCGCAAGAGGTAATGGCTTGGAGTCAGTGGAATACACGCTACAGGGCGCCTGTCTTGGAGCTGTTCTTGAAGTAACCAATTTCTAACAGTTCGTTGTGACATAACAGCAGCTCGAATTTCTGCCGCAGACACAGTACAATGCAATACAGCCATACGTCGAATACGGTGGTCTTTTCTCTCATTAGTGCCCCATGGCCATCGGGACTCGATCTTTTTGAGGCAATACTATCCCCTGACAACTGCTTCCAACAATTATGCACAATGGATACATTCCGGTCAAGTCTTTCTGCAATATCTCTGAAAGAGAATCCATCTTCTCGTAGCCCTATTACACGAATTCGTTCAAACTATATGAGCTGTTGATATTTTTCGTCTTCTTAACGATATTCTTGGCTAACATCAATTCAATATGCCCAGTTTCACAGACAAATAACGCTCACGAACTTTACAACATGCTTTTAAAGCGACACTGACACTACGATACGAGTGTCACACTTACGCGCGAAGCGCGAAATTTGAATCAGTGTCGTCTACCAGATGTATAAACATGCCTACCAAATTTAGTTTGTCTAACACAAGTCTTTCTTGGTGTTGGGATTTTTTTTTCGGTCAGTGTAATTTTTACTTAATATTTATCTTGTAATAATTTCTATTTTCGGTTAATTCAATACATAGAAATAATTTAGAAAGCATTCATTATCCGTGAATTAAGCGATTACAAGATTTTGTGTCTGGTCTCGAAGGGGCGGTAAATCTGCAGTTAAATAATTTTAGAGGAGAAAGAGTGAATGTGTTTATTTTCACCACACTATCAAGCGCAATAGCTGTTGTCGAAGAACCTCGTCATTTTGAATCATGATCAAGTGACGAGGATGACTCCTGAGCTAACCTTCCCCCCTCCCTTCTGAACTTACATATTACGATAGTGGGAGGACTTTGAGCCTCGACAGATTTAATATCCATCAGTTCCTTTACATGGAAGGTCTTCAGTGGTATTAGGACTCGAATTCCTAACATGCCGGCCAGGAGTCCCTTACTATTAAAACTAAATAGTTTTAAAAAAAACAATGTGTGTGTGTGTTTTAATTTTTTTAAACTATTTTTAGCATTAAACTTTTGAATGACAGCTTTTATTAGTAAAAATATACTTAAATAGGATAAACGAAGATGAGATGGATATAAAATATATATATATATATACTTATTTTAAAACGTTTCTTGTATAATCGCAGCGTAAGCAGGAGCTTTACACAATGTAGTTCTTACTTATTTGAAAAATTTTGCGAACATCTCCACAAGTTTAATTTTTAAATGCTATTATGAAATAACGAAAGCTGTTTAAAATTTGTAATATTATTCTGCCAGAGTACCTAGATTAAAAATTAACCCGTTCAGGACCATGATCACACATATCTGATCACTTCAGGGAATGCTGTATGATATATGAGACTGCATTTTGCCCGTTCTTAGACCCATGATCACAACGGTGTGATCTTAATTTGGAACGTAAGGAATTAAGAACGATTATAAACAATAAATTTCGGCGTATTTATTACAGTAATGATTTTATACCAATTTTTAAATGTGTGAAGTTAGGTTTAACAGGAAAAATCGTCTGGTCCTGTACGGATTAAAAATGAAATGACATTTAATCCATCAGAGATCCATTGCTTATTTGAATTAACTCTAATATGAATTTTCTCTCTCTCTCTCTCGGAAAAAAAAATTTCAATTTTCTTTTATTCCTCTCTTTTTTCATTCATTTTCTTCCACCACAAATATTTTTTAACTCCCTTCAAACAGTTTTACGATACGTTTTCGGAAAAAAATTAGGGAAAATTTAATGACAAAGGTTCTGAGGTCCCTGGACTCACTAGATTAAATTGCGACTGATAAATGAAAATACATTGGTTTCAAAAAACTACTTCTCTTTATTTTCCAGGAAGTTTAAGAAGTTGCTTAAATGATCCGTAAACCGATTTTGTTTGAACTGATTTTTATAATCTAAAGTCTCTTTCTCATTTTTTCCTAAGATAGCATTTCTCAAGAGGAAGAAAAGTGAGTACATTTTTTTCCTTCTAGATATTCCTCTTTTCAGCTACACGTTCTTTCAACATTTTTTTACTTCTTATGTTTTAGATTCGTAGACCGTCCTTTGTTTTATTGGCACCTTGTTCTTTTATTTATGAAGACAAAACCTTTTATTTTTGCCCTTTTCTGTTTGAAATTCCGATAAGACCAATACATTAAATTCTTAATGAGATTGAATTTTCTAAAAAAAAATATTTTAATGGAAAATTAATCATTTTATTATTTACTTTCTACTAAAAAGATAAATGGATAAAAAGTTATTCAATCTTAAAAATTTTGTTATACCTTCAAGCAAATAACGAAATATTTCTTATGCCTTAAATAAAATATTTATTTTAAATTAAAAGGTTAGGGTTAAATTTTCTAAAAGTCTGAAAATATAAAATTTTCAAACAGGTGTAATTCGGATTAAAATTCAATTTAATAATTCGAATCTTTTGCATTTATTTATAAAAGAAGGGGCTTAAAAAGTATAAAATGTTTAAATATAATCTAATTTTAAAAATCATAAGATATGAAATTCTATAATAATATTAAGTATTTTTTGTGTTGCACGCTTTTTCAAAAAATAGTAGCATCTGATGTATAAAATTTATAAATTAAAAAATGTATCATATCTTTAAGGCGTATTTAATTTTAGTATTATATGTCTTTTGTTTTTTCAAAATATTTGTAAACATTGCAATTTTTTAAATATTTTTAAAAATGTATTTTTTATTTATTAAAAATTATTATTATTCTATTTTATAAAATTCTAATGAGAATACATTAAATTCCTTAAGAGATTGCTACATTTTAGAAAATAGCGTGCAACGAAAAATCTAATTTTATCATAATTTTATATTACTTTTAAAAAGATATATATAAAACATTATACTCAAAATTCTTTTATACATTTAAGCAATCATAAAAAATTTATATACCATGAAAATTTTATTTTTAAAAGACATAAGTAATGGAAATTCTTGAAAGGCATATATTGCACATCTTAAGTAGAATTTTTTATTATAATGCACAATCAAAGGAATAGTAAAAGAATTATTTTAGTGATGGAACACTTATAAAGATTAATTTATAGCAATTTTTTAAAAAAATAATGATTCACAATTTAATTAGATATTTTAATAAGATAAATTGATAACACATGCAATTAAATTCATATACTTTTACCAAATGAAAAACAAAAATTTAATTAAAATTACCTAAAATTCAACATTTATATATTACTTCATCTTTGGGTATTTAATTTTTATTTCGCTGAGGGTATAAATTAGTTCCTTCACTTTCATATCTTTTTTCAAAGGTCTTTATCTGATAGTATTAATTACAGAAAAATAATTCACTTCCTCCACTTTCACTAGTTTGTTATAACGTGAACATAATATAAAAATTTTTAAAATTTTTGCCCGTTACTAAACTAAATAATAACTACTACTTGAGCTTTTTACTGGGATATTTTTAAATATCAATAAATGTTGGTGCTGCTTAAATTTTACGTCAAGTACAAGTGAATCATCCTTGTAGTAACATATTTTATAATGGAAGCAAAATACTGGAGCCTGTTATAAAAAAATTTCGTTCTTTCAAAAAAGTTCATTATTATGTAAGAAAAGTAATCCTGAAAAAGTTAACTGTTGGTATGTTTTACATTCTACAGCATATATTTATCACTAATAATAATACAACATCTTTATTTTAAACTAATTTCATCAAGTACTTCTATATGATATTCTCCCTATTCTAGAATAGGCGAAAGGTCTCGTCATTTTCTGTGACTCAAAAGCAGCCCTCCAGGCAATTCTAAATGGAGGTTCATGGATTACTGAAGAAATTTGCTCTCGCCTGTTTAGATTACAGGAGTTAGATTAAGTCTGCTTCTTCCAATAGTTACCTGCACATGATGACATTACAGGCAATGACAGTGCGTATAAACTGGTGAAAGAAGCTAGAAATATTAATAATGACGACTTTGCAACTTTTTATTAGACAAAATTCAGTAAAATTTAAATTGAGAGAAGTCAATTCCTGTACAGCATCAAATCTGAAATTTATAAAAAGACTATTGCTAAGGCAAGAACAGTCTGAAGGAAGAACTTCATAGAGGTGAAAATCTTATAGGAATTGAGATAATCTTAGTACATGAACAAACACTTGTTCAGATTACGACTGTCCAGCTATTCCAGCTGTCTAGCATTTAGCTGCTCCTATCGAAAAGCCTCTATTGGACAATATTGGACAAATTCCCAGAATGCCAACAGCCCATGGTCCCTGTTTGCTTTTGATTTGTCAGTCAGATGATCACAAATATTCTTCAAATACTTATCTAAAATCCCCCATCTGGATTAAACGGAATCCGGAAAATGAGTTAAATTGAAATTGAAACTAGTAGTTTTAAATATTAAATACTTACTAGAATTGCAACTACAGCTAAACAATCAATATTACGTTCATTCTGGCCTGTATCAAACTTTCTCCCTGAACTGTCAGAATTTTGGGTTTCTTCCATACGCATTGGAGGGGATTTGGTCGGCTTATCCATAATTTGGGGTGGAGACGGCAATCCATAAGCTCGAACGTACGGTATTAAGACATCTGCGTACGATGTCGAGAAAGTTCTCGAACAGTGGCAAGCTGAGAAAAGCTTTTGAAATACTACGGGCAATCTGTTGAAAATATGAAGTAATGTGGCCGGGCATTCCAAGGTATAAAAGAAAATAATTTAGTGTAAAATCCCAGGATAAACAGGTATTCTCTAAGAATGTCATGGATATCAATGAAAGTAATCCGGCAATCAAATGTAATTCTCCCATGTCGTAATTCTAGTCGTCAGGATTTCCGGGTCGAATTTTAGTCGTCCGGGTATTTTGATATAAATGGAAATAAAAAATATGGATTTTTGGTGAGGAGTACCGCTTCGAATTGAGCTCCGATAAAACGTTACAGGCAGCATCCAATAACGTTTCATCGGAGCTCATTTCGAAGTGGTACTCCTCACCAAAAATAATTTTCCATTTTGATAGATTATAGGGCGATTGTCCTCAGCATATTCACCAGGAAAACACGCCTGGAAATGTGCAACGAGGAGCGGCAGTCGGTATAATGGCTTCCGTGACCTCAACACCTGCTCACTAAATGGCTTACTGATGATCATTTCAGTCACTTGTGTGCCGGTTACACATCGGATCATTGACTACAACACATCAGAAGCTTTGCACACCAACAAGATGTTCATTTTGTTGTCACTTCCGAATGACTTCTACCTATTTAACGCTCTATTGGGACATGGTTCACTCATTTCATCCAAAATCATCGAATGGTAGCGTCACTTCCGCCCATATATCAAGCAATCCTAAGATTTTATCAGAATGCTTCTTTTACTTCAATTGCATATCCTTTCTTACACGGCGACATCTGTTCATATTGTTCGCGAATCCATCTGGTAAAGTCTACCTCGCTTTTACAATTTACTTGGATTGACGAGGCCACATTTGCATAGAAGTTATGTCTTAGGATTGGAATATCCTATATTTAATACAACATTTGGTTGCTCCACTGCAACGCTCTGGAGCTCCAGCTTGGCCGCTAAATGCCAATTACTTACATATTGTATCGTAAGAGATATTTGTGTGTAATTTCCCATTTGGATAGCTCCATAAGTGACTTCAGCATCACCATTTATGTTATCGAATGTAAGTCTTTAAATAAATATGTTCTGTCAAGTAAAATGTATTTCTATATGCTTCTGTGAGCTTTCTTTACTTCAGAATAAAACATATAACTATGCATTATTTACACTACATTAAAATCATATGCATGCATACATATATGCATATATTCTTTATATTATTTAATACACATTTAATTTAATTAATTTAATGCTGAATTAAAATTATTTTACTGTCTGCTTCCTTTTCCAATAAAATTAACTTTTCCAATTAACTTTTAATCTTACAATATTAATAACAAATTTGATTTGAATATGCATTTGAAAACACTTTATATCGTCTATCCAGCATCATTATTTCCGATAAAATTGGTTGACATTAACATTATTTGAATACATTACCAGACCACAAAGGTATAAATGTCTTTTTCCCAAAGTTCATTCCATTCTTTCAGAGATAATATGCATGAAATACATTCTTTAACAAGTATCCTTGCATTAACTCATTTCTATAGCCTTCCTTTTTTTCTATTAAAATGAAGATGAGCTGTTAATCACGCATCGTTGTGTTGTGTCCAAAATTCTACATCAGTTAACACGAAAGCAGTCGTGAAACGTATGAAGCTCCTTAGTTCTTATTCAAATGAATTCATGCAAATGAAATCTTGGTGAGTTAATCAACAAGTTCGTATTTAAACATAATAGCATGACTCTGCTTCTTTAGAACATTAGTATTCAGCAGTAAACTTCATTAAATTTTTTCAGTTTTTTTTTCTTTCTGACCGTCTTCATAGTTGTTGTACAATGAGAAAAAAAAGATATTCATTCACACTTTTAAGTATAGGTAACACTGAGTTTGAATTATCAATAAAGCCTTATGAGTTTGATACCTTTTTTTTAAGAAATATGAAATTGTACAGCCAATTTTTCCGATAGTTTTAATGCGCTTGAGGATTGAAATTTGCTTTGTAATACCCATTTTTGCTTTCTTTACTTTCGATATATACCCATTTTATAATTTTTCTTAAGTTGTTTCAAATATTCTAATCATGGAAAAATATTTCAATTGCTTCATATTGAATGAACTAAATAAACTTGCTTCCCCAACGCAACTAAATGAATATTTACTATTAAAAAGGATTATATGTTATCCAGAAAAATCAAATTAGAATTTTTTAAAAAGTTGGCACGTTTTATTTATTAGAAATGAACATTAAGAAAGAATTAATAAAGCATACATTAATTTAAATTCCTTTAACAGATCATTAGTACCAATGATTTTATGTTGAATTTTTGAAACAAGATTTTTATTTGAATCTTTTTAAAACTTTTAATTACGAAAATCATTATTACTTCAATTCATAATCTACATTTAAAATTCAAATTTTTTATAATTCAAGTTTGGTTTCTTAGTTAATTAAGAAGTATAATACAAGTTTTCTTATAGAGATTGTTCCACAAAGTAATTCTTTTTATGTCAAAGATATTACCGAAAAATATCCACATTCAGTACCTTAGAACATGAATATCAAAAAGTTAATATGGGTATTGAAACGAGATAAAAATTTTATTGAACATGAGCGTCTTTAATAAAATGAATTAGAATATTACGTGATATATAAAACACTGATATTAATAGTAACAATAAACGATGCAATGGCAATCAGTGTAGCTTGCTCACTATTGATTGCTTGTTACACTAACCTAGAATTTTTCTGATTTCCCTGTAAACAATCTTTCCAATACCCTGTAAATCATTTTTTTTATTTCATTAGAAATTTATAAGTTGAAATAAGACTACATACAAATGCTTTACGAAATCCTTACTCATATCTTAAAATTTGTTGACATAAAATTTTATTTTGATGTCACTGGAGTCGAAACTGTTCAACACTAGTTTTTCATATCCAGTATACGTAAAATAAACATTTTAAGTAGTGGCTTTATGGAGGCAATAATAAAAAAAGCGTTAAGGTATAGAGATAAAAATACATTCGTATCACGTAATGTACATCAACGGCAAACTCGAACTTTTCCCTCAGGAAAAGAGACATAAAATAAAATTCCTTGGAGGGTATGTGTAAAAGGGAAATATATCTGTGTGTGTGTGATTTTTTTAAATGCAAAGTAATTGATTGTGTACATTAACTATGTTCTACATTCAAGAGAAAGAGTCATTTTAATATAAAAATAGTACATAAAACTTATTAATTTTGGTATACTCAGAAAAAATATACATAATTTAAATAACACTTACATGAATTTTAAAAATATATGATAAATTGTTAAAATATATAGTTAGAATTGCACAGAGTAAGACTGCTTAAGTGCTTTATAAAAGTCACACTATAAAGCAGCACAAGGGCATTGGTAACGGATCTCGTAATGCTGCACCATGATCAAGTGACGAGGACGATACCTGAGCTGCCCACCTCTCTTCACCGAATTTCGCCATCCCGCCAACTGGAGAACGTTGAGCCTGGGCATATTTAACGTGCATCAGCCTCTCAAAACGGTGGATCGTCAGTTCTCGCAACAGTTCTCGAAATCCTGACGCCCCGGTCACGACTCCCAGACCAATATGCTACCACAGCCATTAAAATCGCCCAACATCACAAAACCTAACCGAGACTCCTATGTATGAGCATATTATGGGCATTAATAACGTTACTTTAAAAAATGCAAAAGCAAATAATAGTCTAAAAATGGCATGCAGATATAGTTAAAATGTTGAATTTCAATTGAGTTGTTTGTTTTAAAAGACGAACTTAGCCTTCTGACTGATATTGGAATTAAAATCAATACATAACAAAAGTCTCTTTAAAACTGACAGGTTCCAGATTATTGTACAATGTAAATAGTATATATGGATCAAAAATACGATCAATGTACTTCGAACAGAATCAACTGTTCAAGATTAAATGAAAAGGGCGTGAGTCCAGCACAATGACGCCAAAGTGTGAAATAGCTTATATATATATATTTCTAATAAAGGAATATGAGATGGTTTAATATACTAATATATAGTTCTCCCGAGAATATTACACATTTTGTTCTAGATTTTTTGTATATGAGACTCTATTAAACAGCTGCATATGTAATACGATATCATCTTCAGGGCCATGTCATATTGCTGCATTAACTGCTTAGAAAAGGAGTTTGAGACTGTAATTGGGAAATGAAAAATGAAACCAGATTTCTGAATGTTTTTGACAAACTTTTGTGATGAATCATACCACACTTCAATTTGAAACATCCTGATGGCTAGCTTTAGTGTAATTTCTACTAGAAGATCATTACTGGAATCCTACACTATTCATTATAATGATCTTTTAATCGTAATCTATTCAATAGTTAATGAAGCTGGTAATAAGGAATTTTGAATTATTTTGTTACGGCACTTGAAATATTTTTTCTTTAGAATCATTTAGTCTGAATTACAATCTAATTAAAATCAATAACGATATTAATAGATACCAATATAATAAAGCTATATGTGGCTGTCAAAGAGTTATGAATTATTATTTAAAAATATGGTTACGTGTTCGAACTACTTACAAGTATGGGAAAGTTTCATGCAATCAACAAACAAGTTTCTAAGAAGTAAACAGAAGTTTATAAACCTAGAATTCTCACTACTAAAAAGATCCAATATTATATGAGCGTTCTCGACGTGCTCAGTAACTGCCAAACTCTTAACATTGAGCTTTGTTACACTGCATTGATCTTTATACAGGAAGTGTAGCATATTCAAGAGAGAGATCTCCAGAAATACATCTTCAAGTAATCCCTAGACCAGGGTGGCGAACCTTTATGGGTCAACGTGCCATTTTTTCTGCGGAAATGTATAATAAGGTATAGACGTGCCGTAAAATAATTTTGACTTGTGTGATTATTGTGAAAATAATAAAACCAATACTAACAACTGAAAACTCTTTATTTACTACGAAAAAATACATTTTTCACCGTAAGGTAGTAAATGTTTTAGTTATACGTGCAATTTAGGTTATATATATAAAGTAAACATTAGTGTGACTTATGTTGTTGCAGATTAAATAAAAATAACTTATATTAGGATTGTAAGACGTTACTTTTAGCAGAATGCATGCTGAACTGGAGTCAACAGCCAAACGGTTTCTAAGCGAGTCTTTAATGTTAATTCATCTCTGAAAATGATGGCTCGCAGGTACAGATAGATGAAAATATGGTTAAAATAGCATGAGCCAGCTTCTTAAACAGTTAAATGTGTCTGAAATCGAATTCCATGTTTCTAAAACTTCGTCACTGCCATTTTTACTTATATTGCTTGTTAATCTCAGTTTCTATTAATTCCAATTTTTTCCTCTTTTCAATACATTTTTGAATCTATATTAAACTAGACTGGAAAAGAATCAGTTGCATTTCAAGTTCTTCAATTTCCAACCAATCAAATTGGAACAAGTTCAGTTTATCAAATGAAGTCACATCAGGGTACTTAATTAATTTGAGCGTTTCCGATAACTTTTGAAACTGAGAAAATCTCGTAGAAAATTCCTTGATTGAAGAATCAGTTACAGAAATAAATTCTTCAATAACTCTCTCTTTTTCTTCGTCTGGTTTCCCATGTACGTCTAAATCTTTGATATTTTTTCAAGTTTGGGAAGTACTTGCAGTTTCTTGAAATAATAATAATAAACACAATCACAAACGAGCGTTCTCCTCGCCACTCCGCGACCGATCATTTGCGTTTGTTCGTAAGACTTTATAGTGAACTTTCTTGTGAACTAAAATGCAAACCATTTTGATCGTTAGTGTGCACAAAATATCGTGTCGCGTGCCATCAATGGCACGCGTGGCATTGGTTCGCCCCATCCCTGCTCTAGACCCTACTATATTTGTCTTAAGTCATCTACTTTTATTATCTTTTTTGTTGTTATTGTTGTTGTTATCTGGGTTATACAGAAAGAGCCGATTTCTCGCAATATTCTATCAAAACTGTTGAAAGTAGTATGGATTATATATTGAAGCTTAAATAAAACAACTTATGGAAAAACGTCGCACTTCACATCATTTCTATTTCCTTGATCATACATTAGATGCATAGCTTCCAATTTATCGTACGTGTAACCCGTCATAACTTAAGGGGACACAGTACGATTCAAATGACGAAAATCGGTCAAAAATCAAATCTAATTTTTATAGTCTAAATTATTCTTTATACACTTTTCTATAACCTCACAAAATTTGAAAGCTATAAACTTAAGAAACGCAGAATTATAATAGCTTTTACGTTCGTTTTTATTCACATCCCTATGACAAATCAAACCTTTAAACTTACTTATCTCAGAAAGATAAAATAAGTATTTTGTCTTCATTTAAAATGCTAAGGCTTTATTTCTATTGTGAATAATGTTTTGATTTTTTTTTACCTATTGCTAATAATACATGCAACAAAAGTTGGTATGCATTTTTGAATCAAAGCAATACTTATTTTTTTAAAAATATTTGAATTCAGAATTTATATATTTTTTAAGGAATTTTTTCAATAAACATTCATTAAAAGAAGTATTGTACGAATACCAATCATGTTATCACAAAACCCATACCAACTATTGTTATTCATAGTTGGACGTACATGTAAATCAAATTTTATAAATGTAAGTCAACTTTTGTAGGAGGAGTAGCATTCTAAACTAACTTCACAAATTTTAAGTTTTTCCTTTAAAAAATTAAATGGCTAACTTTTTATGAAATTTTGGGCACAAAATCTGTTTTACATAGTATACACACATAGGAGGCAACAAAAAAAATTTTTAAATCCTTAAATTAAAAATTTTTGCGTAAATCGTACCATGTCTCCTTAAACGAAGTCATTCAGGATGATGCTAAGATATCAATTTATAACAATAAGGATGTGACGCTTTTAAGGAAAAACTTTGTCGCGACGCAAGGTCACAGGTGTGAGAGGGCTTGAGGAAGAAGTAGGCATGACTATAAAATAGCTAATTTTATTTAATCTTAAGCACTTAACTGAATACACTTTTAAACCTTAACTCTGGGAGCAATATGAAATTTCACCCCGTAATCAGATAAGTAAATTATAGAACTTATCTGGAGTGGCAACTCCTTGTATGATCCTTCTTGAAGCCCGAGAGTACGGTCAGCTCCTAGTTTGGTTACTTAACCACTTCCTGGTGGATTCTAATTTGAATATTAATCTTATGATGCGTGACCACCAGTCACTGTTTACTAATACTTGGAATTCAGCTTAAGGTAACCGACTACGTTCGGAACAGTGATTTTGCAAAAGCGTGTAAATGGATAATATTTATGATATTTAGTGTCACTTAGATTAGAATACAGGTATAAAATTGTTTTAAGGACATTATGACAAAAAAAATTATTTAAACACAATATTTTGGCAAAAAATTAACTTAGAATAACCTTTTTTCCAAATGTTCTCCTTTTGTAAAAATGCTTCTATTGTATTAATATTTTGCCTGTATTCAGCTCAGACCTCTCTACAGAGGCTCAACTAGAATTTTTGAAATGCATAACTCGGAAGTTGGTTTATCCATGTTTTATGAAAACAGAAGGGAGAAATTTTAAGAAAATACGCCGATAATTACTACTTCAAATGGTTGTAACTCTGAAAATAATTTGAATTTTTCAAGACTCATAGTTGAGCCTCTGTACAGAAATCTGAGCTATATACAGGCAAAATATTAATACAATAGAAGCATTTTTACAAAAGGAGAACATTTGGAAAAAAGGTTATTCTAAGTTAATTTTTTGCCAAAATATTGTATTTAAATAATTGTTTTTTGTCATAATGTCCTTAAAACAATTTTATACATGCATTCTAATCTAAGTGACACTAAATATCATGAAAATTATACATTTATGCGTTTTTTTAAAATCATGGTTCCGAACGTAGTCGGATACCTTAACGGAGAGAAAATAGTTTAAGAATGAGATTCTATTAATACTTAGGATAATAAGCATATACTAGACGAATAATATTAAAATACTAAAACTAAGTTACCCCAATGCCAAATATCAAGGAGAATATAAATCAAACAAAAAATCCTTACATTACATGATTTGGTTATCGTTTTAGAAATTCTGCCCAGTTTTAAAAATTTAAAAAACGATTGTTTGAAGAGTTATGATTATTTGTTGAAGTAAAAATTAAAGATAAGTTAAAAGTGAAAAAGTGTTCAGATTTCAATCAGAACCAAGAGAGATTACATGAATTGCACTTTCATTGAAAAGGGAGAAAAATACTATTTTGCTAATAGAAGTTTATATGTAATACTTAAGAATCATTTATTATCTTTTCTTCCTGTGATAATATAAGATTTAAAGTTTTAGTAGTAATTAAAAACTGATTAGTTTTCCCATACTACTAGACAGATATCTTTAAAAATAGAATTAGCTCGTAAACAAGTTTGAACAGAGTTTCCAGTACACACAAATCTATTTGTTATATCTTATTAAAGTTGAATTTTATGAAATTTTAATATACCTAATAAAAGCATCCCAAAATTTTCTACTTTATCAACTAAACATTACATCATAATTTTGAGATATTGTTTAATCTAGCTTTAAAATATAATTATTCAAAAAAATTTAAGCATTTAAAGAAGCATTTATTCATATAATTCCACACACCGACTGAAATTTTGCTGTGACATTTTCTATGTGTACAAGATGTTAATAGATGGATTCGCAAACGTGTATTTTACCTTAAGTAATTTTAAATTAGATAAACATTTACTTTTACAAAACTTTCTTTTTACAAATGAATTTTCAATTATATAATCACAGAATAATTAAAACAAGAACAAGTTAAAATGAAAAATTAAGAAATTTGTCCGAAGATACTTCATTTCTACTTCAAAAATGCATTTTTTTTAAAAAGTAAAGCATATAATAACATTCTAGAGTCTCACATTTAAGAATGTATGTTTAATTATTTGGATATATTATGATTTCAAGGATTAAAATTCATATGTAAGCTGTCTTAGAAAAAAATACAAGATAGTTATACTTTTAAAATATTTATTACATTAATATAAGCGATTCTAAAATAAAAACGAAATTTTTTTTTATTTTTTTATTCTTGTGTATTCCATTTTAAGTGTAATTATTCTTGTGTATTCCTAGTCATAATTGAATAGATATGGTACTCATGGATTGGGTAACTATTTTGTGAATGTTTATTTTATACTTAAAAAGAGATTTTACTATTTTAAAGTAAAGAAATGTGGTAGTTGTATATTCCAATTTTAGAAAAGTGCAAAAAAAGTTATAAGGAAATAGTTAATTTATATAAATAGTTAACTCAAAATTTCTCAATTTGTCTAATACATTTTCCTTACTCTAAATTAATAAAATTACTTGTTCTTAATCTCATGAGTATAATTAATTTCAACGAGATTCAAATTAATAATTTTTGGCAAAGTCTGAAGTTAAATTAAAAAAAAAGCTCTTTTCATTTAACTGAACTAAGAACTTTTGTTTAGAGATTATTTAGCTATAGGGCTTGAATATAAAAAAATCAAATATTTACAGATAATTTCTGAGTAATGACGTTTGCCTTAAATAATAATATCTTTTTGATTCAAATAAAAGCTTTCTTCATTGAACTTTTAATTTATTTAAAAGTAAGTCACATTTTCTTTAATGACTCTCAAAATGGAAAGTTAATTTTTTAAATAGTAAAAATTTAATGATAAAAGTTATTAAAGAGACATCTTTTTTCTTATTTTATAATATTAAGAAATTTATGATTAATTATTTATCAGTTATTTCTTAGTCATATAAAATGAATAATTGTGCAAAATGACATGTACATTCTAATTCACAAGCAAATTAGATAATTATATGAACTTAAAAAATGGATAATTCGGGATGTCATTTTTTTTAAATAATAATTGCAAAAACTTCACTATATTATACTTCAAAATGATGCCATAAATCATTGCTAAAGTTGATTTGAATAATTCTGAATAATTAGGGGTTTTTACAGTTCTTAAAAACAATTTATCAGAAATCCTTCCGATTTATGACCAACTGTGCATAATGGTATCTGTGAACAAATATATATAAGTTGATACATTCATCGTATATTAAATAAAAGATACCCCACTCATCATTAAAACAATTTTTCTAAGATTTTTGAATGTAGTTCCCGGTCAAGCAGAAAAATTAATTAAATTTGAAGTTTATAATACAATATTCATAAGACATCGGTTATGTTCTAAAAAAATTCTCATTTCCCTAATACTACATGAAAATGAACTCAATCTGATTTTAAATAATAGAGATAAAAAAAATTTCGTAAAATATTAAATGAAATACCTAAGCGACAAGTACTTTTATAATCTTAGCTGTATCATCAGGATTTATATTAAATTGTGACTTCAAATTTATATATATATGAGGTTTTAAATTACTTCATAAATTTAAAGTTTTTATAAGTTACATCATACACCTTCACAAGTCCTTCTTGTTAAATGTTTTTAGGTAAGTACATAATAACATTATTACAAGTAAAACATTACCTTCCTTCTTCAGACTGATATAGGCCGCGGTAGCCGAGTGGTATAGGTATCGGACCGTGGCTTGCCTTGTCACGAGTTCGAGCCCAGTGCTACTAAAGACCCGCCGTGTAGGGCAGCGATGCACGTTAAATCTGTCGAGAGCTGAAACGTTCTCCCGTTGGTGTGGTGTGGTAGTTAGGAGAGAGGGATGCCAGCTCACACAGGTGTCATCCACGTCACCACTTGACCATGGCTCAAAATTACGTGGTCCGTCACCAAAAGCCCTCGTGTAGCTGAACAGTGCGACGTTAATATTCAATCAATCAGACTGATATAAGAATAATTATATTCAAAGATTGTTTTTCCGCTCCTTCCAAGTACTTTAAAATCATAATCATTGAAAAATACCATTCGAATTTAATCCGAACGTAAATATTTCCCTTTTTTTCAACAGATAAAAATATTTCATTTTACAAATAATACTATCAAAACGTTATATGTTTTATTTTGTATTGTTGAGCTATTATCAATCATCCACATTTTTTGTGTAGATGGAAGTAAACATTTTGAATGAAAATCCAATGTTTTTATGTCACGTAATGGACAACTATTCTTTATATACATCCCTTAATCTATAAATATACATCTATTCAATCACTTAAAACAGCATTACTCCAAATTTGTTTGTTTTTGAAATGAGACTTATTCTTACAAATAGCGATTATCCTGTTTGCATTGTATTTACCGACAGTTTTTTTTTCTCTTTGGTTAATGCTCACAGTTTAAGCATAAGCAAATCTACAAAGAAATTTTAGAAACGATTTTCTTTGGTGTAATTTTACTTAATCCCCAAACAATCCCTTCTGCAATCGAAATAAAATCTTTTTCCAGCCTCCAATGCTTTATTTTTATATTTTAGTTTTTGTTATCGCAAAAGTAGTTCACTCTTATTTATACTATTTCAATTATTTTTATTCATAACATAAATTGTTTTATTTAATAATTTAACAATTTCATAAATATATATATATATATATATATATATATATATATAGCTTTCATGATTATTCCTAATAATTGTTTTCAAGAAATTCTATTGAATAAAGTTTCGAAATCTATTCAGAACTAAAATAGAAAAATATATAATATCCTTAAATTTGCCTCTAATCTATATCAAATTACAATAAGAAAACAACTTTAATCTCTGCTTTAAAAGTAATTGTAAACCCAATAGTTTATAAGCTTACAATGTTTGAATTCGCTTTTTGATATGTAACATCTTTCCTCTCGGTTGCTGGATATTTATTGGAAGTGATTTCGTGAAAAGGGACGGATGTGTGTAACAAGATGTGACGTAAGCGCGGGCTACTTGATTTGACCAATGAGAGTGCGTGGCTGTGTCTTTTCGCTATATACCCTCGCATGGGGGTCCAACTCTAGTAGCCATCAAGCACTCGAGCGCTTGACTCTAAATCCGTTAGTCATGATACTAGGGGTTGTTTGGGGTTGGTTGTTGCAGTAAACATTTTACATGCATACATATATATATATATGTATATATAATATTGGATAAATACAAAACCGTAATTTTACAACAGATTAATTATAATAATCTATATGCTTCATAAAAGTGGTGGTAAATTTCAGAATCACTGCATGATATTTTTATTTTACAATCTGTTTATAGTTGTAATAGCCCTTCATCTCATACTTATTCGCTCATTTCAATGTAATCGATCCTAGCCTTTTAAAATATAGGAAGCGGGAAAGTGAAACAGATCTATATATATTATCCAATCATCAAATTAAGCTCGAGTCTTAAGCCGTTCGTAATTGAGTTATCGATCAGAATTAGATCTGTTCCTTTCCTTCTCTTCTGAAAAGAACTGCTATGGAACTAAAAGAACTCACTTATAAATTTTATTTATAATTACTTTACAATATGCATTTATCCGAAGATTTGATTTTTTCTCTCTTTAGTTTGCTTGTACTGAAAATTAATTAGTTCATTAATTTTCCCAAAGGCTTTGATCTGAAGGAAAGAGCTTAATATTGTATTCTTCGTATAGTTCGAAAAGGCAACAGTGTTTTTAAAATCTTAATTGATTTTAAGTATAGTTGAATGAAAAATACTTAATAAAATGGATATGGGGAACTCTTTAAACATAAGATCCGATCTTTTGTAGAGAAGAGTAGACTGCTGGGCTCGAAATTTTTTTTTCAATAGATAGATTTTAATAAAAAAAAGTTCACCAAAATAAAATGAAACTTAGATTGTTATAATGCGATTTCCACATATATGTTTTACAATTACTTCTTAGGTTATCAACAATTTTACAATTGTTTTATTCAAGTCATAAGAATATTAAGTCTGAAACTCTTTTAAGTTACAGTATTTATATATATAGTTCTAATTCAACTGCTTTTATTCTTTTCCAATTACTCTTATTAGTACTGTCTGTTTTTTTATATAAAAGATTTTACAATATAAAATTCACTATGATGACTATAAATTCAAAACTTTAAACTTTTTCTTGAACAAACTCTTTTATGAATCAAACCTGCCTAGAATTTCAACAATCAAAAAGTAATTAAAGCCTAGAAATTTTTAAGACAATTATTTGTTAGTTTCTTGAAGCATTTTAATTCACTTCGGCATTGTCTTGATAGATGAAGATTTTGATGAATATTTTATGAGAGAGAGAAAAAATTGGTTAGATCATTTTCTATTCCTTCTAAGACTCAAAGTAGAAAATTTATAACACTATTCAACTTTTAAAGGCAACATTGTGCATTATTTTATTATAAAGAGGAAAAATCCTGTATCTTTTACTCTAGGAGAAAATGAAAATTTGTTTATTTTACCCGTGTGAAAATTGGGGAAAAGTAATAAAACATTATAAATAATAACTTTTTTTTTTTTTTTGTAATTTTGAAAGTTTAATAAAGTACATGTTTAATAACACTTAGTATAAGCTATTTATTTGACTTTTTTTAAAACATTATATTCAAATAAACATAGAAATTTCAATCCAAAAAGATGATTGAAAATATCACGTATTAGAAAACTACCAAAATTTGTGAGAAAAGTAGTGGACGGAAATCGTTCAAGAGGTCATTCAAATTTTAAAGTTCGTGCATAAAATGTTGAAACTAAAGCAATTTTTGATCCAGTCTGGGAAAAGTTTTCCATTTAATAGATAGATTTCTTATCCCGAGTGATATCCATGCTTTATATTTTATAACTACTTATTTATTGCAGTTCTGAATGCTAACTCGACGAAACATTTTTTTAGTTTATTTGGAAAATATCTTTTTTTTTTTGGAAAAGATTATTAAAAATGAAATATTACTTATTTCGAATATTTATTTATAAAATGCTATTTTTCATGCTTAGTAAGAAGGATTTATAAAGAACAATAAAACTGATTTACGTAAATTTGTCAAGAATATCTTAAAGGAAATTTTAACCAAGAAATGTTGGCAGAGAAACTTATATTCCTAATCAGAAAAATGTAGACAGTTTGAATGAAATAAATTTTTAATGGGAAATAGCTTTTGTTGTGGCAAATATCTAAGGATTACATATAAATAAAAGTCATCATTCACTTATTCAATGTTGCTCTGTATTATCATTATTCATCCTACACTTTATTCAATGATGCATTTCTTTTCAGAAGTAAATTATTATATCTATTATATGTTTATCCTTAATATAAAATGGTTATTCTTAATGTTATTGATAAATAATAATTTTGAATACATTATTTCTAACTTCAAATTAAACTTTATTTAAATTAATAATTTATTTACGTTAAATAATTATTTTCATATTATTATCTGGATAAATTTAAATTTTCACAGCGTCGCTTTATATTGGGGGAAATTAAGATAGTCTGTCTTTATATTATATATATATGCATTTAAAGAAAAATGCTTGCGAATTTTAATTTTTAAATTTTAACAAATGCATCAGGCTTAGTACAATATTTTTAAAAATATTTTCCCATAGTTTGCTTGGTTCTTCCATTCCTTAACTTATTCAATAATCATTTGCATATAAAGTTTTCAGAACTTTCAAACACTTGTTTCATGTTGTAAGTTTAGGAGCATAATTTTCAAAAAATTATACTGCTTTCGAACAAAAATATCCCTAAAGGGGCTTAAGGACGTGTACCAGAAAACCATAAAATTAAAGTATATAGCAATGAGTTCTGTACGCGAAAAAAAAAGACTACAAAGATATATCGCTAAAGGAACATTTATTTTTAGTCTCAATAACTCACCTTTTTTTCTATCGTTTGGGATTCTTTTTATAATACAAAATCATTTTTTGTGTTTGAGCCCGTTTTTCATTACATTTTACTTTGAAAAACTGTTTTTCCTATTATATTCTGGTAGTTTTATATTTTTCCTCTTTTTACTCAACTTTCGATGTAATTAAAATCTCATTTACGAAGGGGGAAAATGCATCTTCTTTATACGATGCACGCCATTTTTATGACACCTAATCCAAAAATATTAATGCTACAGTAAATGATCCATACCGTTGGTCTCTTACGAAAATTAATTCACATGCAAAATGTGTGTATTACCTGCTGTGTAGGTATAAATCTCTTGGAACTAAAATCTAGTTTATATCTTTACGACTGATTGCACTCTAGATAATGCAAAAAAATATCTCAAGGTGAGGTCATTTGTATTCTTTTGCAAAAACATATTGGGTGAGAGTTCTAAAAGGTTGAGAGAAAGAAAAAAAACACTTATCTTCTGTATTTTAAAGGAACTTAAGACTCGCATTGATCACAGCGTGCCAGCAGCTCGGTTAATGTCTTTAGTAAAGTTGTCGTTCAAAAAGAACAGAATCAAAAAGCAAAAGCAGAAAAGTTTTGACATTGGTAATTTGAGTGAAAACTCGTTAGTATTGACGACATCAAATGACGTTTTAAAATTCATGTCTGTATATCAAATGACGCCATCAAAGCTTTTACGGTCGAAACGTCAGTTACTGAAATGGAGTTTTAGGACTTTTTATGAAAATGAAAAATCCTTTTTTAAGTAACTTAACTCTTATTGGAAAAATATAATTTTGTGATATTTTCTTACCCTATCCAACTATTTCAAAATCCTATTTTCTGGGGTTTTTTTACTATTCTTTATTGGAATATATGACAGACATGGAGTAATTGAGTAATTAAATTATTTCTGTTGCTAAAAACATTTTAAAAATCGTAAAACCAAAAAAATAATAAATATTTTTATTTTAAGTTGTATTAATATATGTAAATGACCTAAACAATTATTTATATTAGAAAATATTATATCTCAAGAAATTAAAAGTTAAACCTAAAATTCATTACATGTCTTATTATACATCATGATACTTTTACGAAGGATCAAATTAGATTTAAAAATTCGCGCTTGCAATTGTGTGTGTTCTCTCTCTCACTATTTTCCTCTTTAACACACTGGGCATTACGTATTAATCAGGATTATTAACGAATCATTTATACAATTTTATATTATTTATCTACAAAAACTTAAGCAATCAAAACTTACACAATGGCTGAAAATTACAGTTGTTAACGAAAAATATAGAACGAATAGAATATATAACGAAATATTACATTTCATTAACATATGTGCATTAAAATTACTGTGTTTAATATTTCGCAAAACGATTGATTCTGAAACAAAATAAATAATTATTTTTTTGTAAACTGGCATTGATTCGACAGAAAAATAATTAAAATTTTACAATCTAGCGAATGAAAGAATTTTATTCAGAAATTGAAAAAAATTACATTCAAATAACTTGTTTTTGAATATTTTCAATTCAGTACGAATAAATTATTTGTCTATTGAATTAAATAATGTACACACATTAATTGTGTATGACTCCGAAAAATCTTTTACGGCCTGTTTTAAACTGGTTAAAATAATATTTTCTATTTTTCCCTTTTTTTTCTTATTTTGTAGTTTTTAATGTTATGACACTCATGAGATATTTGAAGTTAAGTTGTGCAATAGTTCAGTGTTCGAAATTCGATTTCACAGGTTAACGTGTGAAATCGAATGTTTGTTGAGCAATACATTAAAGGATCAAATCCATTTTGAATTTATAAACATTATAATGATCCT
The DNA here is from genome assembly GCA_019973955.1 of Trichonephila inaurata madagascariensis. Taxonomy (NCBI): domain Eukaryota; kingdom Metazoa; phylum Arthropoda; class Arachnida; order Araneae; family Nephilidae; genus Trichonephila; species Trichonephila inaurata. Next base: position 219,693 of record BMAV01016061.1, on the reverse strand, counting down.
GGGTAATTTCTATTTTCTTCTCAGCTATAGATTATTATGTTTTAAATGCGATAAAGAGGTACAGTGGCGTAATGGAGAACATTTTGGCCCCCCTGTAAATTCAGGTTTTGGGCCCCTAAGTTGGATTTTATAAAGGCTTGGCGGCAGTCAGGCTTTGGATCCCCCTAGAACCTTGGGCCCTTAAGCAATGAGGGGGTTAAGGGGATGTACGTTATTCCACTGAAGGGGTATCTGAAAAGAACATAAGGCAGTTGTGGCTTCGATCAAAAATACATTTTTATAAGATTTTAGAAATGCTTTTGAAATATTTTTTTAAGATATTAATAAAACATTAAAATATATTTAAAATATTTTTGAAATTTCGAAAAATTATTTAGTTTTCATACTATATTTTATTACTATTTTATTTTCGTTATCTCTTCAAGTGTCTTTCATATTGCATGTAAAAAATATAACAATATATATTCCGAGAAAAATGTAAATTTCATAGGATTAGTATTTATGTTTGAAAAAATTCGGATTCTGTTATAAGGAGAATATCTACCACCTATCTTAGAATTCTCCAATGGACTAATATGAAACCTAAAGAAAGAAATTTAGTTCACATAGATAAAGTGCTTCCCTTATAAATGGTCTAAAAACTAATGAGGTTCATCGTCAGTTACCGTCCAGTGGTAGTGTATCCATGGCGATGAATTTAGATTAATGTAACATAAATATAAATTAAACCATGAGATAGATAGTTATAACTGACGCTTTTTTATTTTTCCCCTTGCAATTTAACAAATCAATTTTCAACTCGTTTAATTTTTTTTTTTTTACATTTTGCATTTTTTTTTTCAACCTTTTCAATTTGAGAAATTTTGAAAATACTGAGTGTATTATTAAGTCCAACGTGCACAAAACTGTGCATTTTTTTAGTTTTGCAACATTCTGTCAACGAAGTTTTAGTAATTGGAAGTTTCATTCAAATCAATTACTGAGATATAGTAATTTGAAAAAAATTTTTTTTTAACTATATATGGTCAAGTATTGGCAACTTCATCGTTACATAGGCTTAATGAAAATTTTTAAAAACTATTAAAGCACTGTAGATTTATTTTTGAAAAAATTATGCCATGTGATTTTTTGAAATGAAATATATTTTTTTCTAATGAAAAATCACAAAAAAATTTTTATTGAACAATTTGAAGGTTAAAATATATAACTATACTGAGAAATAATAACGATAAGTATCTATTCCTTATTTTTATAGAACTTATTCTCAAAGTTATCTGTATTTTATAAAATACCTGGGTGCAAAACTAACAAAAAGGGGGGTTTATTGCCATAACTTCGAAAAATCATCTGAGAGACATGAAATTCTGAAATAAGGAGAGTATTATGTACGTAAAGGATGACGAAAGTATCGGCGCTGAAAAGGAATAAAACGCATACGGTATGGAATCAAACAAAAACAAGCTTTATTGAACGCATAGTATCGTGACTCATGATTGTCTATCCAACAGGAAGAACAACAAGCAGATGTTCCTTAATATGGTATATGCACTCCCCTTACTACAATGGTTGCTTTGCACCGTCTCCGCATACTCAGAACCAGCTAGTGCAACATTTCTTGAGGTAGGAGTGCCCATTCCTCAATCAACATCTGCTTGAGTTGTTGGTTGCTCTCCGGATGATGTAAGCGTGTGGCAATACGTCTCCCCAAAGTATCCCACACATGTTCGATGGGATTTAAATCTGGGGAGCACGCTGGCCAATCCATTCGAGTCATATCTTCACTTTCCAGCAGCTCTTCAACAGCAAGAGTGCGATGTGGCGGTGCATTGTCATCCATAAAAATGAAGTCTGGGCCAATGGCACCTCGGAAAAGATGCACATGGGGAAGAAGTACCTCTTCACAATAGCGATCCCCGGTTACAGACCCTCTGTCGAAAATGTGAAGCTCAGTTCCGCCGTTCAGCATAATACCAACCCAGACAAGAACTCCAGGACCACCGTAACGATAAGTTCCTTCCTGATGTTACTGAATAAAACCGGGTTCCGATCTCTCTTCAAATCAAAATCGCGTTGAGAATCGCTTCGGTACTGAACCGACTCTCATCCGTAAAGAGGACACGACTCCATTGATCAGTTGTCCAGTTTTGTGCCTCTGGCCCACTGTAAACGGTGGCTTCGGTGGCCATCTTTCAACGGGAGGCAGCGTTCAGGACGGCGAGTGAACAGGCCCCCTTTGTGAAGGCGTCTGGCCACAGTAAACCGCTACACTTGTCGACCTGTTGCTGTACAGAGTTTCTAAAAAATGGCGCTTGCTGACTTCTGTCGAACTTTTTCCGCCTGCAGGATGATATATCGGTCATCCCCTGCAGTTGTCGTCCTCGGGTGGCCACACCAACCTCTCTAACAGCTGTACCTGTGGTTTGGAACGCTTTCCAAGCGCGCGAAACGACACTTTTGTTGATTCCGAACTCTGCAGCTACACTGGTGACAGTACGCCCCTCCTCCAGCTTTCCGATCATTCTTCCACGTGTGAAGTCGTCCAGGTGATTTTTTCTAGCCATATTTCACGAACTGACTCACTGGCACTTGCAGAGAATATGGTGAATTGTGTCTCAGTCCTTCATTTCATTCTACTGTTGAGCAGCGCGCGCCGACATCACGCGTTTTGCGTACGCTCACATCGCTTCTGACGTTTTGTTTCTGATATTTGCATACGCATGACGTTTCTACTGACTTACGTGTTCCCTCTACTGATCTCCAGACCTCCTTTTCTGCAATTTCATGGCTATCTGCTAAATTTTTACATTGTTGCTTAAGTTTTGCACACCAGTGTATAAATAATCTGCTGTTAAAGTTTTATTGCTTATGTTGACTTCTTTTATAATTATTCAGTCGGAGAAAAGAATTGTAATGTATTATCGAGACATTAATTGAACTTAATATGTAGTTAAATTTCGTATATTTTCGAGATATTATCACTCATCTAGAGATCTTTTTGATCATTTGAGTGATTATAAAAATGAAAAGCATCCATTGAATAAATTTTCTTCCTATTAATCACTTCTAATACTTTTTTTGAAAGATAAAAATTAGTAGCTAATACTTTTAGAGAGACAGCTTAACTCTTTACCTACCGCATTATGATTTACTGCAGTTTTCTTCATGCAATATTTTTTTGAATCACTACATTGAAAATTAAGGGATATGCATAAACAAAATACAGTAAGACCCCGCTTAACGCAGTTTCGTTTAACGCTGTTTCGGCTTAGCGCTCTTATATTTCAACCCGGGGATTCCCCGAAATTGCTAGCAGCGCTACGGGGATTCCCTGAAATTGTAGGTTTCAAAATATGAACGTAATATATCCGAAACAGAGTAGTTGTGTGCGGTGCTGTACGGACACATTTGTATCATTTTAAACATTTGTTGACATTATTGTAAGTATAAATTTATATAATACTATAACGATTAATACAGTGACAAATATTATGATCTTTAGTTTTATCATGGGTGATAATGAAAAACAAGAAAAGAAAGCAACCAGAAAAAGCATTTCACTGGAAACTAAAATGCAAGGGATTAGAAAATTAGATTCTGGTGAACGTCCATCTCAAATCAGTGCTGCATTGAATTTGGCAATTCAACAAGATCCCTTCGGACAAAATGGCAGAAAATTAAAACGAATAGACTGAAGGATCTGACTGGCTTAGAATTTTATTTGTTTTTTTGTATAATTCGTTGATATTTTTTTTTTTTTGAAAAAAAATTGTTTATTTTTTTTTTTAAAAACGTAAATTAAATTTATAAAAACCAATTTTCTTTCTATTCCCCTAACCCAGTTTTTTCCAAATTTTCAATACCCCCCCCTTATACATTAATAAATTACTGAATGAAAAACGTTTTAGTGCTACAATACAAATCTTAATTATAAACCGTACAAATTAATAAATAATATTAAATTTTGTATATTTTTACTTTTAAGCAAAAAAAAAATAATGGGATAATTTTTATTTTTTTTCCTTTCTCTGTTTTTTAAATTGGAACATATTGCAAAATGGGGGGCTGCTAGAAGACAAAAATATAGATATAGCAAATATAGAAAAGAACTCAGAGGGTCAATTTCTAAAAACTGCAAGACGCCCAGGGAAAGTCACTAATACTTATTAAACTTGTTCTTAATTCAGTAAAAAGAAAATAAAATTTTTATATATGTTACTTTAAGTAATATATTTTTTTAAGTAAATTATATATATTTTTGAATGGGTTTAAATTTATTTTATTTTTCTTTTAATTTTTTAAAAGAAACTGAGAAATAATATTTAATTAAAGTTTTTTTTTTTCCCTTAAGATCCTTTTCCCTAAAAGTACAATGTCTTTTGCCAACATTTTTGCCTTTATCATATCCATTCATTCATTTCCGCGAACGTTCACGGAGTTAGGCAACCAACAGACGTCTGCAAAAAAACATGAAAAAAATGCTGTACTTCGTACAATTTAGTCATCTTGGCCGAATCGATTAGCTAGAATCTTTTGAATGTACATTTCATAATTCACGCGTTAATTATAATTCACGGTATTAATATTTACGGGAGTGGATTAAAACAAAATCATAGATATATTTTTTAAAACAAAGGAATTGACGATAATAAAGCATCAAAAGTACAAGATGAGGGCAAATTGATAGCGTTACGAATGGGTTAGGGGCCATTTCAAAATACTTGAGCCCTCAACGCCGAAAAAAAGATCTTTATAGATTTTCATCCAGGACGAAAAAAAGGGGAATTTTTTAATAAATCATTTTTTAATTTGATAGAGGGGGTGCGAATTTTCTGCACGAAAAAAAAGCATTTCGTATACTATTATCATTTTAACAGCATACCTTTGTAAACCGGATTTTCGGGATGGACTTTTAAGCAAAATATAGATCTGAGCTAAATATCAAAATAACTCTGATGTCAATTTCAATTTTTACCTTCCCTTTGAAAAACTTTTGCCTGCAAGACGCCCATGGAAGTCACTGATAATTATTGAACTTGTTCTTATATGGTTGAAGTACCCATTTTAACACGGTTTATTTTTTTAAAAAAAAGATAATATATTATTCTGATATAATATTTTTTTGAAGGGGAAAAAACCAAGTGCATGACAATGTATACAAAAAAGAAATGATTTTTTGAAATGAATACCATATTATAAAAAGTTTTGAATGAACTGTAATTTTTAAACCCACGAATTAGAATTTAGAATAAATGTTAATAATAAAAAGAATATAAAATTCTAATAATAAAGTTGTGTTATTTTTTGATATTTAAAAAAGAAAGCCCCGGGTTGGTGGCACTGATACAACGTTATGGTTCGGGGGTGATGCACCAATTTTTTTTATAAATTTTTTTAATATACAAAATAAAAATCACAATTTCAGTGAATAATTTAACTAAGAAAAAATATACTTACCTATTTCATGATTTTTTTATTTGTTTTTCATAATTTGAGAAAAAAATATCCAATAAAATTTGAACAAAAATTGAAATTCCGGGGCCCCCAATAAAGGAACAAATCAAAGACACTTTTTTGTAACATTACAGGAAAGTTTTTTTGCAAGAAAAACTGTCACATTTTTTTTCACGTTTTTGTAATTTTAATACCCTTTTGATGACGACAAATATCCGGGTTGAACTTTTTCTGCTTGGTTTTTTTGACAGGGTGAAGTGCATTTAAAATTCCTTTAAATGGTTTCATTTTTTTTCTTGAAAAAAGTTCTTAAGGGGGGGCTATTGAAAATTTTTTTTGTTTCATGTTTATTGCTTTTCACAAATTTATTTTCCCCCAATCATGATTAATGCAATTTCAACAAGTTTTTCCCCCTTGTTTGATCAGTTTTCCAATTTGTTTTTCCCAGAGAGATCCAGATCCCCAAATTTTTTTAATTCTCCTTCTTTTTACATTTAAAAAACCATAATCAGTCGTACACCCAATTAAGACCACTAAGTTATTTCTTTAGGGGAAAATGGCATGTTCAAGAAAATATTTTTAAAAAATAGTGGTCGTGGGGGGAACTCGGTCTAAAAAAAGGAATTTTTTAATTTTTAAAAAAACGTTTCCCAAATTCCCGGGATATGAAATAATTTCATTTTAAGCCCCATTAAGACGTCATATTAGAGGATTCTCTGTAAAGGGTTTTATTGGTAAAAATAAACATTTTTCCCCACACAGAATTAACGTTTTTTGTATTTTTGTTTCAGATACTGTAAAAATAAATTTGGCCAATTAACCCCTTCAAAGTCCCTAAATATGCTCTTATCCATGTATAAAAAAAACTTTTTCACAGGAAAAAAAGCGTAACAGAATTATATAATTTTACAATTTCCCCCTTAAAAGAAAGGGGATGCAGGAAAACCACTTTACCAGTAAGTTTGGGAAACCCAAAAGCAAAAGTAATTTTTTTAAGTTAATAGAAACGTAAAAAAAAAAAATTTTCTCATCGTAGGATTCAAAGCAAAGAAAAACAAAATATTTTTTTTTTTTAGTTATTGACGGATAGCTAATGAGCGTTCAAAGTAGAATCTTTTTTTTGATGACCTTTTTTCACCAGATATATTTTTCCCCCATATCAATGTAAATCTGTTTTTTTTATTATATCAGAAAGTATTTTTTTTTTTCATTCCAGTAAATTAATTTTTAACCCTTTTTTTTTTCGATATGCTCGCGCCCCACAGTTTGAGAAAAAACTGCCCCCAACCCCATTATTTACATTTTAAAATAGCCCGGTTTTGCCGTTTCGCTTTTTCGCCCTTTCTTTAGGAAGTATTTCCCCCCCCCTTAAGGGGGGGTCTTTTCTGTACCCCCAACTTTTGGGGAAAATTTAAACCTTTTTTAGCCAATTAATTTAAATTTAAAAATATTCAACTGTAAAATTAATTATATACACTGGCCCCCTAAAAATTTAAAAAGTGAAATAGCTTTCTAAGATCTTTATAAGCATAACAAAAAAGGGCACTTACCTTTTTTTAAATTTAAATATTTTTCGGGAAAAAAAATGGCAATTTTTTCTGCAATTCGGGTGAAAAGAATTTCGTAAAACTATTCCGCCTTCTCCGGGTAAAAAAAGCTTCTCAAGAACCCGGGTGCCATATATCTTGAAGAGGGAATTTTTTTAAAAGGGAAAATTTTGCTAAGTATCGCTGGGGTACGTAAAAAAAGGTTATTCTATGTAATTTTAAATGAAAAGGGGACTTTTTAATACCCCCTCGATAGATAAATTAAAAACCAATTTACAAGCTACCTTAGAGGTATATGACCGGTTTTTTTAACTTTAGACTACGATAAAGTGACGCGGATGACACTTGAACTGACACACCATTTTTCAAACCTCCACACTCATAAGTTAGAATTTTTTGGGGCCTCAGAGAATTTAAAAAATGGGGGCCTTAATAACCCCCCTTTGGGGGGGAGTCGCGAGCTTATCGAAAAGTCGAAAATAAAAGATTATTTTATAGAAAGGAAACAAAATAAAATACATTTTTACATAAAAAAAATACTTATTTACACTGATATAATATGCTTATAAATGTATTGGTACTGTACAATGTACTAGGTAAATAACGTAATATTACTAAATTAAGAAGAATTTTAATAAATACTAATGACTCATGGACTTTTCTTGCAGAGCAAAACTTTTCATAGGAAGGTTTAATATAATAAAATCGACACTAATTTTTTTTCTATATTTAGCTGAAATCTAAATGGCTGTTTGAGAAAATAAAAATTGTTTTGCAATCCGTTCTAATTTAAAAATTAGAAAGTAAAAATAACATATACAAAATTTAATGCTTATGATAATTTGTACGGTTTACAGATTTAAGGTCGAATTGTAACTTTCGCGTCAAAGTACAATATTCTTACATTCAATACATTGTTATTGTATGGGGGAGGGGGATAAAAATTATGATTCAAAATTTGTCAATTGAAAGTTTGAAAAGCACTGATTTATATATATAAAATATTACTCTAGTTTTTCCATTCGAAATTTCCGTCCAGTGCTTTCCTTATCTGTACTTGTATCTGATCTGGCAAGTAAAAATATTTGATATTGAAAAAGAAATTTATGCCCTTCAGTACAAAAAGGAAGCTTTTCATTTCCAATTGATATGATACTCAACAAATAGAATGGTGAACAACGTGACGATTTATTGATGAAGTTCTTTAAAAAAGTAAATTCGATATCTATTTATTTTACACATTTTTCCTTTCGATATCGGAACCTACAAACAGCTGTCCAAAAATTGGACTCCAGATGACGTCAGTGTCACGTTTCATATTGACTTCCTTATCCTGGTTCAGAGTAGTAACAGTAAAAATGATTTGAGTCTGTAGGTATATCTTTTATGAATTTGATATCGGCTGAAAGTTTTTATTGATATAGAAAATGTATCACGGATGTTTTAAAAGTTATATTTCGACCAAGCTCTGGTGCTATATCTCCTTTTCAATTCAGGTGAGAATATATAGATAACAAAAAGGGAAATAGTTTTGAAAAGCAATGAAATAGTTTGCGACCAGATTTCGCACGATTTTTATGTACATTGTTTCCATTCCTACCACATTTTAATTTTTAAGCAAATAAAATGGCATTGTAGAATTATAACCGACAGAGAAAGCCTACTTCAGATATGTGTGTTAAAGATAATATGTTATTAATTTTTTTTAAACTAAGAAAGAAATCTATAAATAAGAAATGGAGAAAAACATTTTAAAAATAAAAAAGATATTTCGCGCGTGGCCGTATTTCCATGCTGACTTTAAGATTAAATTAGGGCTGCGGTAGCCCAGTGGTCAAGGTATCGGATCATGGCAGCATGTCATGAGTTCGAGCCCAGTACCACTAAAGACCCGCCGTGTAGGGCAGCGATGCACGTTAAATCTGTCGAGAGCTGAAACGTCCTCCCGTGGTGTGGTGTGGTAGTTAGGAGAGGGGGGTGCCAGCTCAGGTGTCGTCCACGTCACTTGACCATGGTTCAAAATTACGTGGTCCGTCGCCAAAAGCCCTCGTGTAGCTGAACAGTGCAACGTTAATATTCCTCACTCATTAAGATTAAATTATATTTATTTTCCAATCTTTTGCTGTAGCTAACTTTTTTATCTAATAAAACACCATCAATCACATCGATAAGCTAAAAAGAGTATAAATAAACATTTTTTAAAAAACAGTATCTAATATTTATTTATTGAGTAAAATTATCCATCTTAATTTTCAATGCAATTTAAGCTTGAAATAATTTTACTCTTGTGATATTGTGTTGTGTAACATTATATGTTACACAACACTATGTTAAGTGTATTATTAACTATATGTTAACATATATACTTAGTAATGTTAAATATATTGCTAAAAACCACTAATGTAAATCCAATATAGTTCACGCCTTTTAACACAAAAAATAAAATTGGAGTCGTCCAGACAGTGGTATGACCCCGGCCCTTGAAATCCGAGTGGTTTCGTGTTCGAATCCCAGTAGACTGTGTTGTATTTTCGAAAAGAAGTCGGTCTTTCACCTGTATTGGATTCTGTCTCGAAAGGAAAGCAGCGCACCCCTTCTTGTTATATGCTGAGATCATCTGTAACAAATGTGTATATTCTTCTATTGTATTGTATGCTTTCTGTTCTTCTTTACTTGTATTTCGTATGTTCCCAGGATAAAAAACACACACAAAACAACAGTAAAATAGAAAATTAGGAGTGCGCGTTATACGCCGGATATAAAAAGGATAGCTTTAAAAATAAAAAATAAAAGATATGAATATTAAAAGAAAATTTTCACTTCTATATGTATCGAAATACTATTTACTTTAAAGAAGTGACATACTTTAAAAACTTTAAGAGTTGCAAATCTAGGAATATACTATTTTTTTCAAAAGCCTAGGATATAATACCTCGAATAAATGACTTCAAAACGCCACGTCAGAATATTTCAGGTTTCTTCGCAAGAAATGGGAGGTGCGTTATACGGCGAATATACCTTAAAATTAAAAAATACAACTAGAAAGTATAGGTGAGCTTTATACGGCGATGTCCGTTATACGCGGATTTTACGGTAATCTGGAACACGAAAACTGAACTTGAATTTTTTTTTTTTATTTATATTACAGATTTACCTAATAAAATATTTCCAAAAAGTCGAAAAATGTAAGAAAATTCACAAATACTAGGTGTGTAACGCAGAAACTGAATGCGGAAAATTTACTTTTTTACGATTGTCTATCTTTTATTTCACAAAATTTTTTTTAAGTTTTCGATGGCATCGATTTAGATAACCAATGTTAAATATTTTGACTTCACTTTGTACCGAGCTACCTCATGAAATTTCCTTCTTAAAACTGACGAGCTTTTCTGTAAGGTTGTTGAACATTTTTATGGCTGTTACCTTCTTAAAGAAGAAAGGTGAAACGCAGAGATGTTGTATTATTCGGAGCGTTGGCGAATTCCACCAAAAATTCAGAGGGGTGATAGTGGGCAGCATGACCACCATAGAACATATGGTTGCAAACCACGTTACGTCGGTGAAAATCGTGATAATAGTAGCCATCGGGAGGACGCTGAGCCAGACGAGGAGAGGGGCCAAATGAATGCGAATATTTGGAGCGCCGAGGTAGGGTAAAAGAAACCTGCACGTATGTAGATTTCCTACTTCTTCCAGAGTTACTGCAGGGCGTTCCGGTCACTGAGGCCAGACTGTGTGGTTCATGCCCAATGGTACATGAGGATATTTACGATTACAGTGTGTTACCAACTCCATGCTACATATACCGGGAGGTGATTAGATGTGACGGATCTGTTACTTGGCCTTCACACTCCCCGACCTCAATCTCTTGGATTTTTTTCTACTGAGGCTACCTGAAAACACTTATGAATGAGACACCGATTACTACAGTCGAGGATTTCATGGCATGGATCACCATCGCTTCATTGCAAGCACACCGGATTTGTTTGAACACTTCCAACAATCCTTCGCCCGTCGGTTTCGCCTGTCCTATGACCTACGCGGTCGCAACATTGAACAATTCCTCTGACAATCCCTTGTCGTTGCATTTTTGAGGTTGAACTGTTATTCCCTGTTCGTATTGTTAACGTGTTTATGTCTAATAAATATACAGTCGGACCTCTATATAACGAAGTCGCTAAATCCCGAAAAAAAGTTCGTTATACGGAAAATTCGTTATATGGAGGTTCACCTTTCAATATACTTCGCAAACCACATAAAACAAATTTTAAATTCGAAAACACTATGTATTAAAAAAGTAATTATTCATAACTTTATGTAAATTAATATATATTTATTTTATATATCTTAACTATCAAAAAAAAGAAAGAAAAATTGCAAAGAACGTTTCTTAACGCCTTTATCCACTTCCTGAAGATTTAAATGTATTTCTTTGCTGCTCAAGCACTTACGTTTAAACATTTTCGAGCTACAAGAAACAAAGTTTCCAGTACGACTGATCAACACTACAAATAAACGGAGATTAGTTCAAGAACACGAGGACATAAGACAACTCCACTGAGGGTGAGAAGGGATATCGAAGATGTTTGCAGTGTACCCGACAATGGGGGTCAAAGGTTCCACTTCTTGGATGAAACGCCCAGAATTCTATTGTTCTCGGCGAATTAGGCACCTAATAAAAAACCAGTTCAAAATTTATAAACACCATAAAATGTGTTAAAAGAGAGAATAACTTGATATATCCAGAAATACTTTAAAAATAGGGAGAAAAAACACTGCATCACAAGAGAAAAAGTTCGTTATATAGAAAATGCACTTCGCTACAGAGAGGTTATTTTACGAAGAAAATCGTGAAATGTTCTTGGTTCCAACAAAAAATTCGCAATATAGAGGTTCGTTATATGGAGGCTCGACTGTATTTCTTACCTATTATTGCCCCCTTTTCATTTTACTCGACAATACACCCTTCAGAACTGTTTTACAGAATTACTCCGACTGAAGATGGTTTGTAACCCTATGCTTCTTACTATCACTCCTCTGAATTTGTTGCGCAAATTTGACAACACCCGGTATAAAGGGATTTGAAATGAAGCTAGATATTTACAATAATTCTTCTGTATTGACGACGGCATTAATATTGCTTCTAGTTAGTTCGAAGAAGGATCTTTAAAATTTGCTCCCAATCGGATGCTTCTTAGTGAGAGAGAGTTATACTAACATCGTACTATAAAGCAACACGAAGGCTATTGTTGACGGACCTCGTAATTTTGAATCTCGATCAAGTGACGAGGACGACACCTGAGCTGGCACCACCTCCTCTAACTACCACACCAACGGGAAGACATTAAATCTTGACAGATTTGACATACATTGGCCAGGATGTTTCTGAAAATTGTAGCAGTGACCTGCATCCCTTCCGGTCGTATCAGAAAAGTAAAGATAAATTCTTAAAAACTGTTACGATTGTGATCTTCCTTTCATAAACTTAGGCTTATTGATCCATAAAGTATAATTAAGATGCAGTTTCTAATTAGTTATGTTTTCTACACCTAATACCACGTCGATTCTAGTTAATAATCTTACAAGTACTGAACCCGCTAATTTTTACGTAGACTTTGATTGCTTCGTGACAACTTCATCAACTAAAATACTAAATGTTCTACATCATTTTGTGATCTAATTTATTCTATCCACGATTTATTTTATATATTCAATTTAAAACTATCCACGTACAATTATATGTTATATTCCGTGCAAAAATGCATAATTACTTTAATTCTGGAAGTACTTTAAAATTTTCTTCTTTGAAAATATACGAAATTGCGTTTAGGGAAAATCAAAAGTAAAACTCAAAAACCTTTGAAGTAGTTTTCTTGAAAAGGGTAATTACACTTTCATTTCAGGATTCTTGAAGAAATGCATTAATATATATGAAATGGTAAGATATTTTTTCTTTTAATGAATGTTTTTATATTTTGAACATACCTAGTTAAAACTTATTACACAACACCTTATATCTTTTAAGGTATTTATATTGTACATTTGAATAATTTATTTAATTCTTTTTAAAAACAGAATTTTACTGTAGAAACGTATTTTAAAGCTTAAAGAATAATAAAGCAAAGGATGAACAAAGAAAGAAAGAAATTAAAGAGATCTAAACTATTTCAAAATTTTCTTGAATGATATATTTTCAGAATCATTTAAATTATGCGATATTTATAGCAATTAGAGCAATGCATTGTATTTGACACGGAAATTCAAAGTTAGTCTATTAAAGTTTGTCAGATTACTACTATACTTACATGTTATACTAAATATTCCTACTATTAAAAAAAAGGAATGCGTTTATTATTTTAGGAAAAAACTTCTTGCTGCAAATATCCTTTAAGATTAAAATGTTTTTTCATAATTTTTTTTTATTTTTTTTAACTTATGCATTCCTTCACATTCTTTAAGGAAAAAAATTATTTAAAGGGACACAGAAGAATTCAATTGACAAAAATCGATCAACAAATCAAATCTAATTTTCTTAGCCTACATTGTTCTTTATATATTTTTTTTATAATCTCACTAAATTTAAAAGCTATAAGTTTAAAGAGACCAGAGTTAATATAACTTTTGTATGTTCGTTTTTATTAACATCCCTGTGTGGTAAATGAAAACTCTAAACTGACTTATCTCAAAAAGATAAAATAACTAGTTTGTCTCCATTTAAAATGCTAAGGCTTTTTTGTATTGCACCAAATGCTTTAATGTTTTTTCTAACTATTGCTAATAATACATGTAACAGAACTTGGTATGTATTTTTAAATCAAAGCATACTTATTTTTAAAAAAAGAATTGAATTTAGAATCTATACATTTTCTAAGGAATTTTCAATAAACATTCATAAAAAGAAGTATTTTACAAATATCAATCATGTTATCACAAAATCCATACTAACTTGTGTTATGCATAGTTTGACGTAAATCAAATTTAATGTGCGTACGTGTCAATTTTTGTAGGAGGAGTAGCATTTTAAAATCACTTCATAAACTTTGTTTTTTCTTTTAAATACTAAATGGTTAGCTTTTATGGTATTTTGTGCACAAAACACATAAGGGGCAACCAAAAAAATCTTAAAAATCATTAAATTAAAAAGTTTTGTGAAATCGTACCGTGTCTCCTTAACAATCGAAACAAGCAATTAACTTGTTTCAAAATCTTTAAAATCTCCATTATTGAATCTTGCACCTTAATTCCGTACTTCTCAAAGTTTCAATATTCGCGACCCAATATTCAATCATAATTTTAGTCACGCTCCCCTCAAACAATAATAATGTATTGAATTCAATAATATACTTTTTGATGATAAAACTACGATACGACTTTAATCTCTTAAGTGCCACCGAAGTATATAAACGTCTCTGTCAGCCAAAGTGTTGATTTCCCGGGACGTATATATACATCTTTCCAAAGTAAGACCTTTTCTGTGCACTGCTTTCCATAAAATTAAGCCGAAGGCTTTTGGAATGCAATAAAAAATTTCTTGTCAATGTTTTCGGGAAAGGGTTTACTTATTTCAAAGGGTTTTTTGCTTTATTCCTCCTCCCCCCCCCCCACACACACACTCAATACATCACATACACTTTCCCTTAAAGTTGAAAACGGTAGGGGGCATTGGGGGCAATCCCTGTAAACTTTTAATCGGCAATTAAAAGGGGTTTTTTTTTCTTTTTAAACCGTACAAAAAAATTTTCCAAAGGAAAGCGTTGATTTTTTTTATGTGATTTTTTTATTTGACAAGTCCCATGAGGTCAATGGTAATTATTAAACTTGTTCTTAACTTAGTATTGTTAAATTAATTATAAAAAAACGTTGCGTAGCACTGATACATTTATAAGTATAATATGTCAATGTGAATTCGTACTTTATTTTTTATGTCAGAATGTATTTTTTTTATTTAAATTTTTACTAAAATTAAAAATTTTTTTTAAACAATTTTTTTGTTTCGATTTTTCAAATTCCCTCCCCCTCGTAGGTTGTCCCCCTTCCAAAAGGGGCACGTCCCCAGTTTGAGAAACACTGCCTTAGTTGGTAGAAGACCTTAAAACAGTATTTTTCAATTAAACTTATTGTAGATTAATATAAGTATGCTAGCTTATTAATTAAAATGAAATATTCTGGCTTTGCTCAGTTAAAACTTAACAATGCAAAATATACTTAAGCCATTACACACAGTGTATAATTTATAATGATCTAGATATATTTGTTAGATAACGGTACAACACATTAAAATGGAATTTTCTACCTTTGAATGAAAAATAGCCGTGAGTCTTGGGGACAAAGACCCGCAGTGAGGGGAGAGGGTTCCCTTAAATCTTTCACGACTAAAAGTATGCACGTTGAGACGGAAAAGAAGTTTAAAAAATGAGATGCAAGCTCAGATGTCATCCTCGTCACTCACCTGATTGTGGGTCAAGATTACGAGGTATGTTAGCAGTAATTACCTCATGTAGTTTCAAAGTACGACACTAAAGCAATCAAAATTGAATCCAAAATTATTACACAGGTTTAAGATATCCGAACATGTTCGGTGCAAATTTTTAAAAAATAGCATACTAAAACATTATAAATGCTAAAAAATATATAGGAATCACAATACCAATAAATATTAATATTTAACTAAAAATGATTTAAAAATTATTTCTGAATTTTGCAAAAATCTCAATTATAAGTGAAATTTTAACAATGTCTTTTAAAAACTTCAAAGCAATTAAGAGAAAAAATATCAAACTTATATCAGTAAAAGTATTACTAAAACAAATTAGATGCGTTTATTTAGAAAATGTACTAAAATTTTAATATTTTCTTGAAATTTAAAACTTTAGAGCTTATCAAGTAAGTATTATTAGATATGTGACATTATATGAGACCTTTATTTAAATAACAGGTCGTAACTCAAAAAATATTCATACAATAAGAAATATTTTAGTTCATTCTCTAGAAAATAAAATAAATATTTGGTTCAAAAAGTTTTATAGAAATACATTCACAAAATTTTGAGTTATCAGACTCACCATGAAAGATTTTGAACAATTTAAATATATGCGCCCTTCTGGTAAATTAAAGACCCAGGTTTGGTTTTTCTAAATCTATATAAAATTGTTTGTAACTTAGCCTCTAGGTAAGCGTAGAAACAAAAAAAATATGTTTTATAAAGCCAACTTTTGTATTTTTTTACTGAATTTGCACATTTTAACGTGTTCGAATACCTTAAATAAAAATTGTGTTTAGTAGTAAATCTTAACAAAAAAATGTTTTGTCATTCGTAAAGATCTTGTCACGTATAGGGAAATGATTATCGTTTTATGAAAATCTGAAAAAATTAAATCAATTTAAAAGATCATCATTTTTTTTATCTTTTTAGCTCTATAAGGTTGTACATCAAGAAATTATTCCTATTTTTATATCAAAGTAATTTGTATTTTATAATTATTTTCTGAAAAAAATAGTAAATAAATTATTAAAAACAGCATAGACTTTAATCATACCTGTACTGATCATTTTTTGTGTTCATAAGCAGTAATAAGATTATGAATTACTAGGCAAAGTTCTGGTAAGGGGAAAGTAATAATTTCAATAACGATCAAAATTAATGAAAATTTTATTTTATTAACTATTCATATGCTAAACGTCTTACTCAACATATAGACAACACAAAGATATTTAAGTACAAAAACAATGAATTAGATTCATAGCTTACCAAAGCATATTTTCATCACTGTATTAAAAATTATGAACATAAAAGAGCGATCACTTATAAACCTAAAAGTAATGGACTTTAAATAGGTCTTTAATTATTAACATAATTTTGTAATTAAAAATACACATCTCAGTTAGTTTAAATAAGTTAGTTTCTTACCAGTATCAAGTGCATTCTGTAAGAAGTACAGATAGTTAAGAAGGAAATTTTATAAAAATAAAATACTTAAAACATTCCAAGCATGTTGTAAAAGATAGTTTCACTCGTTTAGAATTAATTTCACAGCCGGTAAACCACTTTCAGTGCCCCTTGTAACCATCGAACCACCTCCGTTTGACTGCCCAGCTTAAAGCCTGCCAACGGTTCTCCATCACAAGGAATCATCTAAGCGATTATGTGAACTCATCTTCCATGTAAACTGGCTTTGTTTTAATGCAACTTTCACTAAACCACAGCAAAAATCTCATATGCTTATATGGTCACAATCCAGTACTTCTGCAAAAAACTAACGCTAACAAATTCTTTTCCTAAACTGAAGGTTGATACTGCACCACTCGCTTTAGGGCTGCGGTAGCCCAGTGGTCAAGGTATCGGATCATGGCAAAAATGTCATGAGTTTGAGCCCAGTACCACTAAAGACCCGCCGTGTAGGGCAGGGATGCATGCTAAATCTGTCGAGAGCTGAAACGTCCTCCCCCGTTGGTGTGGTGTGGTAGTTAGGAGAGGGGTGCCAGCTCAGGTGTCGTCCACATCACTTGACCATGGTTCAAAATTACGCGGTCCGTCGCCAAAAGCCCTCGTGTAGCTGAACAGTGCGACATTAATATTCACTCACTCACACCACTCGCTCTTCAAAATATATAAAATACAAATTCTAGCAGTTGTACTAAGGCAATTTAAAATTATGTCAAAAAACATGCTTGTTACCTTAATTTGGATATATATGTTGCGAGACATGGCCATCTGTCGATAGCTATGTCTTGGGGTTTCCGCGTAATTTAGAGGTGTGGGATTATCGGAAGGATGAGACATTCTATAATTCTTAATATGACTTTTATTAAGAATCTAACTTAAATTACTTAGATAACGAACAAACTTATATTAAGTGAGAATAAACCGAAGTACGCCGATTTAATTAACTCAGATCGCGCAATTAGATCACTTATCAATATAACTAATTAGATCCACCTAATCTCGATTCAATAATTTACTAGCGTTCAGAATATAATCCTCCTACCTTGGTTGAAGACTCAACGATACAGTTACTTTCAGGTAGACTGATGAGCTCGTGTGCAATAGTATGCACCTTGTTTATATTAGCGAGGTGGGCGTCTCCGTGATTCCTGGGTAGGCCGTCTAATTACACTTCTACCTTTTTTGAACTAAGCTTTCTCTAAATTGCCATCATTGCTCACTAAACTTTCTATCCTTTTAAAGGTTATCTTATTTGCATTTTTGCTTCGTTTTTACTTCTTGGATTTGGGTTGGAAAAGTTTTGCCATTAATCGTGGCCGTCAAAGAACGTAGGAGTTATGGTAGAAGAAGAACGCGAGAGATGTCACAATGTGTGTAGTTCAATTACTTTTCAGTTAAACAATGAGCTGGTCATAAATATTATAACAAGCACAGGTAATGAAAAAAATATTTATATCTTCGCTTACTTTTTTGGTATAAATATTAAACAATGGAACTCAAAATTTCTTTTTAAGTTTTGTTATTAAATTTAGCGTAAGCATTGAGTAATAGTTATGGATTTTATTAAATTTTTACTTGCATTATGCACCATGAAAAAAAAGAGAACTGACTTTTTAATGAGAGTTCCAATGCTCTAAAAAAGAGGAAAAGCTACAGTAACTCGGGAAATGTTTGAAGAACTTTTATCACTTTAGCTACATTTCTTATGAAGTTAAAATATTACTTTTAATTCAATTTTATATTTAAAAATCAAAAATATTTTATTAACCAAATGGCATTCCCAAATTTAATCTCATTTATTAATATTTTATGAATTTCAATAATAAATGCGTATGCATGTTTTAAATTATATTCATTTTTTGCCAAAGTCTTTTCCCTTTTTAAACATTTTATGAGATAGCACACTGTTATAAAAATATGTTGCAGTAACAGTACATATGTTGCACACGCACGCGTTTAGATATATATAGTTTAGCGTTATAATGTGTATATAAATATATATATTTATATATATATATATCCTTTCTCTCTCTCCTCTCTCTCTCTTTTTTTTTTTTATTATAAAAATTGTGATAACACACCAATTTTTTTCATAAACAAGTTTCATAAGCCAATACTTTTGAAGAAAATAATGCATTGTTTGGCAACGTGTTATTTGAAACTTTTATCTGGGTTTTACTTTGCCCGGAATCAAAGTAATTTTTATTTATTAAACCAAAAAAAGAGAAAGAATTAAAATGCCCCTTTTAATATTTGTTTTATAAAGATAAAAACAAAAGAATATCTCTTGTTGACGGATATTTCCTCCAGATAATTTTGTTAAAATACTTATTCATGTGTTTTATGTATGAAACATAGTATTCACACAAAAATATCACTTGCGAATAAGCGTGCAGTTCTATTAAATGCTTTTTTTAATTGTTTTATCTCAAATAATAACATGTTACTATCCCAAATTATACCGAAGTAATTAGTTATCCCTACTTTCATGAAAACTACCTAACACTTCATGAATTTATCTAATGAAAACTAACATCATTAGCACAGATTTTCTTTACTGTTAAATCAGTAATATATGAAGATTTGTGCAAAAGATTTTGATGAAAAGAATTTTCCTACCTTTCATGTAATTGATATTACCAAAACGTTTAAGAAAAAAAAGCGTTTAGTTAAAGCTCTCAGCAATTCTATTATTTTTAAGAGAAGAAATTTAATAATAATTGATGTCCTTAAGGAGAGAGAGATCTTTATTTCTCGAAAAAAAATTAATTAGCTTAAATTATGAGAAAATATCAACAAAATATCTTATTTTATCTGAGAATACTTTAGAGAAGTAAGCGGTTAGGGTTACAGGGATATTTACAATTGTACAACAATCTTCTTATATTGAGTCATATATTCAAGCAAAAAAACATGTAATTTTTAGTTTATTCTCTATTTTTTTAAATATTTTATTATTTTATACTTGTTAAATTTTATTGAAATTCTTCCTATTTAAAAACCTATCTAAAATTATTTCTAACATATTTATACCAATTTAAAAATTTAATTAACAATGACGTTAATTGATTATTTAACATCTATTTCAAGGGTGGGCAAACTTTGCCATGGTGCGGACTACTTCTAATTTTTTTCAAGGTGTCTCGGTCCACCCAGTGTCAGTGGCGTACACAAGGAAATGAGGAAGCCCCCATAGCCCTAATTTTTTCCCGATCGATTATATAATCCCATCTACGTATAACTCAAAATTTAATTAAGTATTTGTTATTAATATATTTTTTATTAACCAATGCTAATTATTTATTCAGTAGCTCATTTTTTACTGTTTTTTGTTCCCGACAATCTGCAAAATCCAAAAAAAAAAAGTTTGGTTGCATATCGGGGTATGATACAAGAATGGTAGACTTTCCATCAACGCCCCCCAACCCTTAAAAAATTCTTGCGTGTGCACTGCCCAGTGTCGTGGGTGTGGTGAGTAACGAAAAGGTCTACAATGTTTATTTATAACTTAATAATAAATACGGAATATATACTTACCTACAGAACTAAAATAAAAAAACTAACACTTTTAAACCCGCATTTAAAACAAAAAAAGCAAGATACAAACATAATAATAATAGTCAACAATATAATAATATCTAATGGTGCTTTAATTATCAAACAATTCAAAATACACTAAAAGTAAAACATTTTTATCTAAAGTTAGTTTTCGTTTTTATAGTCAGTAGAAGACTTCATCTGTATACTGTCAGCTAATCTTTAATATTCCCGTATATAATTACTAACTGATAAAATCTTCAAGCGGTCACCCCAAAATGTCTAGGTGGTCCACCGGTCAATGGCGATCGATGTAATGTCCTCCCCGGAACTATATCGACGGCCTATTTAGTTGTTATAAATCGCTTTTTCAGAAATGAGAACTGTTAGCGAAGGACTTGAAATTTTGAACCAAGGCCAAGCGCCGAGGATGACACCTAAATTGGCTTTAAATTTCCACATCACACAAATGTGAAAATTCTGTCTTGACGTAATTAACGGACATTAGCTTATTACGCATAAAGTTTTTGGTGCCTCCCTGGAGAGACAGATGTACGTAGACCTAAACCAGAAGTCTGCGGACCATGGTTCGTAAGTCGCATGTGGCTCTTCAGATTTCTGCCTCTACGTTTTATTAAAAAACAATTATGTCTGTTAAAATTGTTAGTTGGAGCACTGCAATCTTACGTACCACTATACTAGGGGACGCACATGTATACAGAGTGTTCCAAAAATAGCGCCCAAACTCTACATAGCCAAATTCCTCGTTGGGAGAACGTAAAAAATGCCCAAAGAACTGTATCTGTGCGATCCATAGTTTACGAGAAAATTACGAAAAACAATGTATGACGTCACAGTCAGTGCAAAGAAAAAACACCACATTAGATACATTAACAGTATTATTTTCAAAAATTTAAGAAGGTCTATTAAGAATAATTTAAGAGAATTTAAGAATATCTAAGTGACCACCGAGCATATCGACACAGACTTGAGCGCTCCGAGGAATGAATGAGATCACACGTCTCTGCAATGTGGTGTTCACCGAAGTACAATCAGCATGCAAACGTAATCAGTCCGATTTAAGTATCTGTCACTTCGTCTATGACACAGATTCGCTCCAGAGACTTCCAACAGAGTTAGATCTGGTGATCACGGCGGCCATATAACCGATCTAACATGCTAATCCAGCAGCCAAGTTGCATGTCACTCATCAAAACATGAGCACAAAAATTCTCCAGGGCCCCATTATGCATCTTCATTCATCAACATTTACCGTATTTTCCCCGTAAGCTACGGATGATACAGGTACAATTCTGTTTGCACTCCTAACGAGATTTGGGCAGATTTTGGTGCTATTTTGGATTCTTTGATATCTTAGTTACCTTGTTTCATTAACACAACTTGGCTCTTCTCTCACGAAAGTCTACCAACCCTTACTTGAAATCTTCATGGATTATCGAGGTTTTGTTGGATTCAACTTAAGAATCTGCTAAAACAATGATAGCGTCATATTATCAACCATGGTCATTTTCTTCAGCCGCCAGTGAGTTAGTGTATAGTTTCATATCATTTTTAAAGATAATCATGAAAGACTAATCAACGTTTATTAACTGTTTAGATAAAAAAATATTTATGAAGAATTTTATTTTATTATTTTTATTTGTTTGTAAAGAATGGTTTGAACAATATTTTATTAACTACAAAGTAAAAGCTTTTAAATTTTCTAATAATTGAAATTATAAATTTTGCTTATATTTTTATTGTTTTTTAAAGAACATAAATGAAAAGAAAATTTTCTCATTCCGTTCGAATAATTTTCTTCTTTTTTTTTTTTTTCATAATATAAGGTTTTTCTGGTTATTTCAATGATACATCACAAATATAAAGGAAGGAATAAATATATTTGAAAATGCTTATAAGTTTTATATTCAAATTTTTTCAAGTTATTGTCATAAATATTTTAAGATCATTATTGGACATTAATATTAATTACTTTTTGCATTATTTGCAACAAGAAACAAAGGTAAAGTGAAAAATATATTGATATTAAAGTATGTGTTTATGTTTAATAAAACAATAAAAATTTCTTTCTTAATTAATAACAAAACATGTAAAAAAATAATCACGTATTTTCATAATTGTAAATTATAATTCATGAGCAAACATGCCAAGTAAAATATTTACAAACACCATTTTTCATATACTCATCTCGCATAATGTTTCAAATTAAAAAGGGTTCATTTATCTGAATACTTTTTGTAGCATAATTTATGATCATATACGTTTTGTTGACTATTCCTTAGTAAATATAAGAATAATCGAAAACTATATTATTATGTTATTTTTTTAGTTAATGGAAATTTTTTTTAGAAATATCGTGACTTAATGTTACATTATAATATAATTTTAATAGCATTTTTTTTATTTTAAATAAAAAATATTTTTTAGAAAACTAAAATAGAGTATAATTAAATAATAGATTAGTTATATTGTTTTAAAAGTCAATCTAGAAATTATACTGTTTTAAAAATCTATCTAGAGTAATTATACTATTTATGCAGTAAAAACTCTCTTTATCGATTCAAATCAGTCAGTGAGTATTAAGGTATCCGACTACGTTCGGAGCCGTGATTTTGAAAAACTTATAAATGGATAATATTTATGATATTTAGCGTCACTTAGATTAGAAAATGTATATAAAATTCTTTTAAGAATATTATTACAATAAAAAATTATTTAAGTACATTATTTTGACAAAAAATGAACATAGAATAACCCATTTTCAAAACATTTTCCTTCTATGAAAAATGCTTCTATTATAATAATATTTTGCCAGTATCTCAAACCTCTGTACTGAGGCTGAACTAGAATTTTTGAAATATATAACTTAGAAATGGATTTATCCATATTTTACTACAACAGAGGGGAGAAACTTTAAGAAAAAAATACCGATAATTATTTCAATGGGTGGTAACTCTAAAAATAATGTGAATTTTTCAAAAATCTTAGTTCAGACTCTCTGGAGAAGTCTTTACTTTACATAAGCACACACACACACACACAAAATATTATTGTTATAGAAGCATTTTTTTATAAAAGGAGAACTTTTTGAAAAAAGGTTATACTAAGTTATTTTTTCTGTCAAAATATTGTGTTTAAATAATTTTTTTAAGTCATAATGTCCTTAAAACTATTTTATACATGTATTCTAATCTAAGTGACACTAAATATCATGAAATTTATCTATTTACGGGCTTTTTTAAAATCACCGTTCCGAACGTAGTCGGATACCTTAACGTCGCACTATTAAGCTACTCGAGGGCTTTTGGCGATGAACCTCGCAATTTTGAACCATGGTCAAGTGACGAGGATAACACTTCTCCTAACTTCCACACCACACCAACGGGAGGACGTTTGAGTCTTGAGAGATTTAACGTGCATCGCTTCCCTACACAGCGAGTCTTTAACGGTTCAAGTCTTGAACTCATGATACCTGTCGATTCAAGTAAAACAAAATTATATATAATAATTCTTTAATAATTATGACATTTTATTTTGAAATAATATTCGACAGTTTTGGCTGTGGTAGCCTAGGTGATCAAGATTAGGGCGTGTCATGAGTTTGAGCCTAGTACGGCTGAAGACCCACCGTTAACGATGCACCTTAAATCTGACGAGGCTCTGATGCCCTCCAGTTGATGTGGTGTGGAAGTTAGGAAAGGGGAAAATGACAGCTCAGATGCCACCCTCGTCACTTGACCATGGTTCAAAATTACGAAGTCCGTCACCAATAGCTCTCGTGAAACTTTTCGTGCGACGTTAACAGAACTGTCACTCAAAAATATATGTTACTTAATAATACAAATTTGAATAAAACATGAACTGGAAGTAATTAAAAAATAATTCAACTTTTCTCTCCACAAATGCTTAAAATCTTTATGATTTCAAAAGCTAAATTTTTATAAAAATTTTCGTTTAACATCAGTGAGTTATCCAGCTGTATTTGTTTGTTTTTCATCTTTTTCATTCTCTATCCAACATTTCGATGTACGTTTTTCAAAAAAATGAATGTTTGTCTTTACATAATATAATTTTCACAACAAAATTTCGTAAATAAGCAATTATTAGTTACGAGTTACTGTAAAAAAAAATTTATTACAACATTTATTAAATGTGATCCTCTTATCTTTTTAGCCATTTCAAAGGGTTGCTACAAACAATTTATATTAGAAATTTTAGTAACATATTTCATTGTATTTTCATTAAAATATTCCAGTAAATACAGGCTGCGGCAGCCTCATGGTCATAGCTGCATTTAATAATTTTATCTCGTTCCTGAGGTAGATACAGACATTAAAGGTTTTACCGTTAATTAGAGAAAACATAAACTACTTTGATTTTGTTCGGACATTAAAATCCCCAAGTGAACTGTTTCTGACGTAATAGCATCGTTTAAAGAGCTTGATCCTGTGAAAAGGGAGTCGTAAATGATAAAAAGAGAATGAAAACGTATTGTTATGCCACCGGTCGTCGTTAAAACACAAAGGCCAGTTTTAGGAAATTCTCTAGAGATCTTTATGAAAAGTCACTTGAGACAAGATAATAAAATGAACACTTTAAGAGTATAACTAAAAGAAAGAAACTCGAAAGCTTGTAACTTTAGCTTACGTTGTACAGAAATAGGATTGAAAAGATATCTAATGTGAAAATGAATTAGTCTGATAATTATACTGGAATAACCTATTTTGAATGAGCAAAATTTACTTGCTATTAAAATGCTATGAATTTATCAATGTAAATTTCAGACACTGCTTTTTCAAATTAAGAAGTAAAATAAAATATTTAATTATCTGCGGTTTATACTGACCTTCTTATTAATAATTATTTCATGTGTGAATTATTTTAAAAATAATCCGACTTTTATTCATAAGAAATACTCGTACTCAAGCCCGTATTCACTCGTATTTCCGAAATGTTTATTTTATGATATAGCGCAACTGGTTCATCACTTTTCGTACGATGTCTTCTCTAAACAAAAATCGGTTCCTTTTCTGATTTTTTCAAGATATTGTCTGGTTTTGAGCAGTCATTAGGCTTTACATAAAATTTATTGTGGTAGCTTTGCAAAAGTTTCTGCCATTTTGACTAAAATGAAAAGCCTACGATTCTCACTTACGCTTCCACACTTGTTAACACTCTTCCTTTCCTGGAATCGCTGCCTACGAGGGAGATTTGGCTCCTACTTAATGTCTAAATATGTATATCTAACACTGCCTTCCTAGTTTCACTTGCTTACACCCGGGGTGGGCATTAAGTCAATCGCGATCAACCAGTGGACCGCCAAGACATTTTGGGGCGACCACCTTCACTAAGACCTAATAATCATTCCATCGCACGAAGGTCTAGAAATACCGTATTTATTCGAATCTAAGCCGCCATCGACTCTAAGCCGCGCAACGAATTCTCAACAAGATTTTGTGAAAACTGAAAAATAGTCTAAAATAGTTTATCGATATCCAATTTTACCAAATTAAAATAAATTTAAAAGGAAAACTAATAAGAAGTGAATAACTAGTTATTTTATCAGCATTATAAACTTTTAAATACGTGCATATGAAGCTGTATAATTGCTCTAAATACCTCATTCGACAATTTTTTTTCCTCTTCAATTCTGAGACCCACCCGATGTTCAGTAGCATCAACATTGGGAAAAGATTGCAGCTTAGATTCGAGTATATACGGTAGTTTAAAAAATGTGGAGGAAAAAATCAAATCATAAGAGAAAATTTCGTTGAATAGAAAATGCACTTCGTTATTTGGAGGTTATTTTAAGAAGAAAATCGTAAAATGTTCTTGGCTCCAGGAAAAAGATTGCTAAATAGAGAAATTCGTAAAACAGAGGCTCGTAAAATGGAGGTCCGACTGCATTGTATATTTCTTTTCACACAGCTCACTATACCTACGCCATTGGGTGGACCGCAACACCTTGAAAAATTAGAAGTAGCCCGTACCCTGGAAAAGTTTGCCCACCCCTGGCTTATACAAAAAATTATGGTTGGACATAATTTGAATACACCTCGTGCATGCATTGTACGTTTGCATATATGTGCATGTGGTTGCCTAAAGTAATTTGTCATTGAATCCAAAGAAAATTTTAATGGTAACCTTTTCCAAAGAATTCTATTTAATATCATTTAATCAAGCTATAATTTAAAATAACAACTTAAAAATTTCACAAGCACTGAGAGAATATTGCTATGACTTCATGGATTAAACCATCTATCCACGTAAAATTTCTTCTTTTTATTATCTCCTATATATAAGAATTTAAATTACAATATATAGTTACATTTTTTCTTCCATTAACCTGTTTCATAAACTTTTCAATTACTATTGTTCGCTACTTCCACAGTGCATAAAACGTGCTCCTTGGCAACATATCATTTTTAAGAATATATTTATACAAAAGTTCTTTCATTCTGTTGGTTTAAAACGGTTTTTATTTAGTAAGATATAAAAAAGAAATTTGAAATGCACCGTTGGGTAGTAATTCAATAAAAGAGAATAAATATGAATAGCATGTGTCTGCGAATGTTTACTTAGAAGTTTTATAAAATATGTTTTCATATTTCTTTTCTGTGTAAAATAAGGCTTTCGGAATGAATTACAGCATTTAAAATAGCGTATTATTTGCTTAATTTAAATCATTTTTATCAGATGTATTTACACCTTATTAATGTAAATATTTCTAATTAAGATATAAATTTTTATTGATATTAGATAAATTATTTTAAATTCAAAAAGTATTTAATTCACTTTTACTCTGTCGCCAGCATCCACATTAAAATAATATTACTTATATCTGCACATTTAATCTTCAATGAAATACAGAAATTAGAAAAAGATATTCGCATTCATTTTTTTCCATTTCCTTATCCTTTTAGATTTATTAGAGAAATTACTACAGATCGATTGCCTGTTGACCCTTTTGATTTGATTATATACGAAGAATATAATTATGCTCAACAGCTTTATTGCCTTAAAAATCAGAAAATAATTACATCTGTAAAATGATTTCATAAGTAACACGTCTTAGAAAATTGTAAAATACAATGAAAACAGAAAATTTATTAGAGTTCTATCTTCTCTTCTCATATCCTTTTATTGCTTTTGAAGAAATTGTAATGACCTTTCTAACTGGTAGTATATATAATAACACTAATTATTATCATATAAAACACTAGAGGGGTTCCATAATCAATATGTTTTTAAAAGACTATGCATTTTTGCTTTTTATTATATAATTATTCCAATTTTTAGTAATTTAATTTAATTCTACTTAATATGTAGATTTCGTTTTGTATAAAAAGTAGTCAAAATAATTTATTATATTCAGTTAAAAATAACTATATGAATAAAGAGTTTAAGAAGGCTTACTTGAGACCAAAAACACTCGTATAGTTTTATAGCTTAACACTGATATTTGATTGTTTAATTTTTCATATATTCTGGGCGCCAAAATATACTTATTTCTTAGAGAGTACAACATCTTATTTAAAAAAAATTTGATATATAAACATGTTTTTAGTTTGTGAGCGTACAATTAAAATTAAAAATTTAACTTAAATTTAAATTAAATATTAATATAACACTACCGTAGTACTCTCACAATTATTCTTCGGTGTTAGTTGACTATGCAGCAATCAGGTAGGTATGTGTAAAATGCTCTACTTATTTTTTGAGATGCAAATTTTCAATTAAATTGACACCGTACATGACGTTATAATGACCGAAATCGTTAGCCAAAAAACGTATTAACACTTAGTATATGAAGCACTGTTTCTGAGAGTACAGCATTTGGTCTTTTTTTTATTTTGAATTTTACCTAATTGTTTTTGTTTCAGTCAGTCTTTCCCCTCCAAACTTTGAGTATAAGCATTAATTCACTAGAGCTTGTTAATCACCTAATTTTCATTTTCAGTACAACATTTTTAAAACATTTAAAAATGGTGCAACATGGCAAATGATAAAGCGCGCGTAAGACATAGTTTTTTTGTACGAGCTTGACAAAGTCAATACAATAATACTTCGACTTACGCTACACCCGAGTTACGCGATTTTAAAATCTCGTCGATCGTCTTCCCCCCTCCCCTTTTTTTCCATCACAGAAATTTAGACTAAATTAATGCCAGATCCTGAGGAAATTGGTAATGGGATTGAAGAAGTTGTCTATCTTGCCAAGCAAATAAATTTAGAAGTGGATTGTAATGACGCTCACAAGAACTTCTGAATTCCCGCAATCAGGAGGTGACAGTTGAATGCATGAATAAAGAACTTTGAAGAACTTGTTCCCAGTTCAGTCAAAAGATCGTGTGACGATTAAGGTATCGGCTGAAGGCCTCAATTTAATTGAAAAATGGTTGCAAATTTTAGAAAATATAGACTCCAAGGAAGAGCGTATTTTTTCAACAAAACAAGGAATAAAAATATATATATTAGCATACTACGAGCAAATTTTTCGGGAGGAAAAAAAATCTTTGATCCGGCAAATTACTTTGTTAGATTTTATGAAACCTTCTGCATTAAAATAACATCGGTTTGCGATTTTGTATTTGGGTTATTTTATTAAATATTTTTGTACTGATTTATTATTTTCTTTCGCTCTGTGCCCCAAACGTAGTTATCACTCAGTTCCACCTTAAATTCGGGGTTCTACAGCTGTAGCCTGATGCGACGGCAGCATATGTCGATAATTTCGGATATAAGGGTAAGAAGCAGAAGTTATCAAGGTCAAGTAAAATATGAGCGTCCTTCTTTTGTTGTAGATATTTTTTATCAAGCCATTGAAACAATCCGAATTTTCTCGTACCACAAGCATCTGAAGTCAACATTCATACGCCAATAATAAAAAGATGGCTAGAAGCGTCAAATTGGTAAAATCCTAGGAGAACCCACACCATTGGCGCCAAGCCGGAACGAGATGGCGCCAAGTGAATATAGCGAGATAAGGTGGATGCGTAATGAAAATATATGTAAACAATACTGAAATTAAACATTTGAGATAAATAATATAAAAACAGCACTTGCTTTCTTACTGGTGATATTTTCCAAGTGGAGGGTACAGCGAAATAACAGATTTTAAAAAAGTCCTTAAGGTCTCATCGCTAAGCGAATGATCGTGTGAGCGCTGCCATATATATTCTCCATTCAAATCCATCCAAAACTGCACTCTTTCGTTTGTATAATACTATTCGCTCATTGCATTTAGGACATTCATAACTCGAAGCAATCAATCCTTCCTTCATACACCATTCAATCAATTCTTTCTTACCTTTCACATTCAACAAAATAAAAAATTCTAAGGTATATTCACTCACACATGCAGCCATACTTCCAGCCCGGTGTCCAATAACAAAATGAAATTCGAAATGCCCGCCAACGAAATACGAAAATTCCAGAAATAGTTAGGTTTACCTTATCTAGTGTATCAAAGTAGGGTTACCAAGATGGCGCAATTATCGCCAACCAAAATAATTCACACCAAGGGTGTGGGCTTTCCTAGGACTGAACCGCAGTGCCTATTTTATTGTTTATTAACTCAATTAGAAGTTGTGGCAAACCTCCGTTCTTAAGTTCTGTAAAGGGTAAACCAATGGAAGAGACATGTCTATAACAAACACACACACAACATGATTTATTCCTATTGATTCTAAATAAGCTATGGTTGCACATAGAAACGAGTTAAACCTAATCAATGGTAATAATAATAGAAATTCTACTTATCAAGCATGTATGAAAGAATGCAGGCTCAAGGCTGCCTAAGGCTCTAAGTCTTATGCCCAGATACATTGACAATTCAGAATACAATTCTCATAGATATATTTCACACAACGCACTATATTGTCACCTTTTTTTCTTTCCCGATCTTAATTTTGCTTTCTCTTAACCTTAAATAATAGTTCTTATTTACATACATCATGATTCCTTTACAATAAGAGGGATTATCAAATCAAATAATGCATAGAAAGTATCTCCTCTTAGGGATTATAGTAAAACCCGTTACAAAATACGTATGTAACCTTACCAAAGTAAACAGTAGGAGCTTTTACCATTCCTGAAAAATACTTAAAAACAATCCCCAAAAGAAAAATGTTCCGCTTTCTTAAATATTTTGTGAGTTGTCTTGCAACTAAAAGATTTCATGTGCAAAAACTATCGTCGTTCTCCTTGCTATAATATATATATAGAATTCTTTCAAAAAAATTAACTTTTGGGCTATTATATTATGCATAAAAACAGCTATTTAAAGTTAATTATTTCATTCTTCTGAAGCAATTAAAAAAATAATTATTCAACCAGTTAGATATACTGTTTTCAAATTAGTTAAAATATAATCTGAAATTACTTTCACCTTTCTTTGTTTCTAATCTATTTCCTTTTC
>BMAV01016061.1:175322-188674 GCA_019973955.1 Trichonephila inaurata madagascariensis | reverse complement strand
TTAATTGCTTTGAGATATGTTACTAAGACAAAAAAAAAATAGGAAGGAATTTAAAGAACAATGACTCTGCTATCCTGGACTCACAAGATCAACTTGCCGCTGATAAATGAAAATATATAGTTTTCAGAAAACTCCTTTTCTTGAAATTCCAGGAGATTTAAAAAGTTGTTTAAATGATCCGTAAGCCGTTTTCATTTGAATTGATTTTTAGAATCTAAGATCTTCTCCATAAGGTTTTTATTTTTTGACGATAGCATTTTTTTTTTTTTTTTTTTTTTTTTAAAAAAAAAAATGTGTGGTGGTTTTTTTTTTTTTTTTTTTCTTAAAATTAAACAATATAACAACACTTTTTTTTTTTTTTTTTTTTTTTGTCTCTTTTGTCTTGGATTCACACTCACGCAAAGGCTGTACTTTATTTTATTGTCCTTCTTTTATTTATGAAGAGATAAAACCTTCCACTACAGTTCATATATATATATATATATATTTCCGGATGAGGTTTTGGTATTAAATTCTTAATGATGTTGAAGATGATACGAGAAAACAGAGTTAATTATTTTTATTATTAGCTTTCTAAGGGTGAAAATAAAGTGATAATAATTTATTTTACTGCATAAAATGGTTTTATTTTGCCTTAAATGAAACATTCATTTATTTTTATATGTGTTTTTAGCGTCTTAAAAAGTACTCAATATTTTAAGGTAGTTCATTTTATTTTAAAGTCTGTTAATTCATTATAAAAGAATTATTTCGGAAAAACGCATCCAAAATTAAATTATACAACTTAAGTAATGTTGAATAATTTTAGTGTATATTTTTAATTAGGCCTAATAATATTAAAAAAAGATTTATATATTCCTAAAGCCAACATTTATTTTAAATGCATCTAACCGAAAAACTATTATTCATATGCTTTTTATTGAAAGCTCTATTTTAAAAGTTTACTTTCTTTAAGAAAGTGTGTGCATTTATCCTAACAGTTCACATAAATTATTTTTTAATCTAATTTTATTTAGAATCTAAATGTAATTAGAAAGTTATCCCGGTGAAATACCGTTTTTATTTCATTATAATCAAATAAAACTAATCTCACTCTTGAGGTTTTTCTCCTTTTAATTACACTATTTTAATCTAAATAATAATAAACGAGATTCATTCTATCTAACATAAATTCAATCATGCATCTCCTTAAAGATATTGTTAGTTGCGCCACAAGTGTAGAAATTTTAATAACGACATTTTGTGGTCTTTGTTGTTTTTCCACGTTAAAACATTCTTTTCCATGTGGAACACTTTGGAACATTAACTTTCCTTTCATCTCTGCCGCTTTTATAAAAGGATCAGAAAGTCTTCTCGGAGCGGAAATGGAACTGGAATCAGATGAACGTGCTTACTGCAGCATTTCTTAACCTCATCAGGAGGCCACTTTAGTATTGCCAACTTTTTGAAAAGAGTTCATTTTGTAAAGAAAAGATTTTAGCATTCATTTCCTGTTAGGCTCTGCACCCCTAGTTCTATCTTCATCATTAAATTCGTAGCATTTATCTTGCAATAAATGTAAATCAAGGTAATTTGTGATTAAGATTGTGTTGTTAGAGGCGCTTCTGCCGAAATAATCGATGCATGAAACAAAGACGATCATTGAGCAGATTTCTGAATTCTACGTTTACTTAACATTTAATTTAAATTCAAATGATTACATTGGACTTCTAGAAGAGCAAAATCAATGTAATTATTTCCGAAACTTTAAATTTTAGGATAACGCATTTCCAAGTTTAAAGTATCCAATAAATATTAGTTTAGGAGAGTCATACGGTCCCATTACAAAATTATTACGATATTACATGAATTAATATTATAAAAGAATATTTCATACTATCGTATTATTACACTGCCTTACAGAGAAATAACACCATAAAAAATTCAGTAGAATGTGATAAAAATGGCTAAATAAAGATGTATGCAAAAATAAGTTATTTGAATTCCATACAAATAATGTAATACAAGAGGCAAATGATGTCTTAAGGGAGGAGAATCCATATTCTTTTAATCATATTTCAGATTTCGTCCTTCAATTAAAGTTGGATACAGAGCGCCTTTACATATAAGCAAATGAAGGCCAATCACATCCATACAGATTCGTTGGACGAGATTTACAGACCCAAGTAAGCATACATGTACCTTACAGTGCTTGTTTGCTGACGGTTGTCGTGGGCGGTGAGGAGTTGTTTTGCTATTTTGTAACCACTGCAGATAGGGAAAGGCAATCAGCTGTAACACTTCATTCACATATTATCCTGTCGTCATTATTCCTCTTATATGAATCAGGAAGGAAGGGACCACTATCCATGACATGGCACCTCACACCATGTTGCAGCGTCCTCGAACAGAATAATTTCAACGCTTGCAATATTATTGAGCTTATCTCCAGTCGTTTTTAAGTTTGTATTCATCAATTGTCAATAGTTAAACAGAAAAAAACCTTGCTGCCTTCCTCAGTATTTTGCCACTCAATCGTCCAAGAGATTCTAACCTGACATCTTTGAAACCTTTTCATCAATGCCTGGACGTCAATGGCACAATGTATAAGGAGTGGTTCTATTGCATTCTGCTCATTATCAGTCACTCAAAAATAACTCATGCGGATATATCAACATTTAATACATCCTGCAAAATGTTACCCTCATGGATTGCGGGGCCACCAACGAATGCCTCTGGATGTTTTGGTTAGAAACCTCTGAACATTCTAACGTCTTTCTACACTGCTCAAAAAAATTAGGGGAGTAGGCAAAAAAGTGGAGAAACCGTTGCGAGATAGTCATGTATGGGCATAAAATGGAGGATATAGGTGTCAAAAGCATAATACAGAAAAAAGAAGCACAAAACCATTGTATTGGAAATTTAATTCTTTGGTGTAAAGAACATGAAATGATGCTTCATGGCAACAATTTGGTTAGATGTAAATGACAAAAAACTGATTTTGGGGAATGATACAGGATGTTTAATATGGTTTGTGATCTCCCCCCCCCCTCGAACTGTCAAGACCTGCAGCACACCTGTTTTGCATAGATGCGATGAGGTTATGCATGAGATTTTGGAGAATAATGCTCCCTCTTTACGAAGTAGAATCTCTAAGTCATGGACAGTAGCAGAAAGTCTTTTTCTTGCAGCAATGCATCATCTGAGTATGTCCCAAACATGCTCAATTGGGTTAAGATCAAAGAGCATGAGTTATCCATACTCTGTATTGTTTCAGCATCAAGAAAGCTCTTCATAAGACGAGCTGTAAGAGGTTTGGCATTATACTGCATTGAAAGAAAGTAGTCAACAAGGACTGCAATGGAAGCTATGATGTGGGGTCTCTGGATCTCGTCTGTTTACCCTTGAGCCGTCAAATTGCCCTTCCAAATGATATGCAGGTTAATATATCCGCCTACTATCAAACCACCTCGTCTTTAAGGCAATCTTTCCTGAACGAATATAAACTTATTTTGAGGGCCCCTTTCTCGCCATACCAAAACACGTCTAGTGTCACACTCTTAACTGAATCGGGATTTGTCTTTAAGCATTACTTGGCTCCAATAACTTTGCAACAAATCTCTATGTTGAGCAACCCACTTCTTTTGGACCGCACGGTGTTTTGTTGCCAACGGTATACATACCATCGGCCTTCGTGCATACAGAAATCCCACATGAAGCCTATTTCAGATAGTTTGGCTTGAGATCCTTCATCCTGTTACCATACGATGTTGTTTTTGAATCTGCGTCACATTAGCTGCTCTCTCTCAACAAGCTGTTAACAGGATATTTCGGTCATTATCTGCAGTTATAATGAGTGGAGACCTTGCCCTGTTCAACGTCGAAAATTCCCTGTTTCTTGGAATCGATGCCATAGTCTTGCAATTCATTTCTTGTCCCCCCAACAGCGTCCACTACAGTTTTTTTGTGTTTACCCAGATTCTATATAGTCTCCCTATTATACACTAAGTCATGGATTCCGGCAGATAATGCTGTTGTGACATTATCCAGTCACCTATTCTCAAAACAACAGCTGAAAGGTTAAATATCACCACTGAGACAACGAAAAACAACAGTTTCCACAAAATCCCGATTTCTGTTTTTAAATCTTTTTTCTGATTTTTTAACGTCTTGAACGTTGATTTGCATATGACGTTTTCTTTTTCTGTTTTCTGCTACACTTTAGACTATGTATCTTTTGTTTTACGTTAGTTACCAGAAGAAATATTTGTGTAATTTCGTTAAATCCATGTGCTCCCCTAATTCTTTTATGCAGTGTAGATGCACCAGTAGCTTAATACGATTTACATATTTTGCCTCACATTTTTTGCATCCTTTGAATGAGCGTATATAAACATCGCACTATAAAGCAACACGAGGGCTATTGGCAATGGACCTCGAAATTTTGAACCATGAACAAGTAACAAAGATGACATCTGAGCTGACCCCTCCCTCCGAGTTTCCACACCGCGTCAGCAGGGAGGCATTGAGCTTCGACAGATTTAACGTACATCAGCCCTTCTTTACAACAGTTCTTCAGAATGGCTCTCGATCACGGACTCAAGACACTACGGCCACGAGTCAGTGACCTTGACCACTAGAGTACCGCGGCCCTCTATGTCAAAGAGTCTCAGTTGTTGAATCATTTTGCATCGTATTTCGGATTTGGAGTTCACTACTATAGAATATTTTTTTTCGCTTACTAATTCATATTATCAAAAAATTTAGTTTTTCTGTATTTAATCATTTTTATTGCGTATCTATGTTTTTAAATTATTTTGTCAGTCTTATCACCTAAGCTCATTTAGATACCTTAAAAAACGATTTATTTTGCTTATTTTGTATTTAAAATATCTGCATTCTTTTCCTGATTATTTAACGAAGATATTTTGCAACAAAATTTCTTGAATAGCAGCTCAAAAATTGTACGAGTATTACAAATTTATTTTTCTTTATATTTGCTTGTCTTATTCTTTTTTAAGATTATCTTCTTTTGTTCCTTTTTTTATATGCAGATTGTATTACTGTACCTTAAGCGTTAATAGTACAGTTTGATATGTTTCTTTTTTTAATTAAAAAAATGTCTTTAATTCATTTGCTTAGCGAATTAGACAATCGCACAAATATAAATGATTACAACTTTTTTTCGAAGTTTACGCCGCTAAACAAGCCTTGGTTCCTAAATTAAGGTTTCAAAATAAGATCTATCAGTAATAAATACAGAGTTTTTTTTTTCCATAAAACGCATTGTTTTTTAGTTTGCTCAATATTAAGACTTACTTATTTTTGAAGACTACGTTTCCTGTTTCAACAGATAGGAATGTTTCCAAAATTCTAGAAATATTTGAAGCCACTCTTATACTTTTACTTTGAATCTCTCTTAACTTGCTGCCGAAATATTTCTTATATTTTACTCTTAAGTGTCCGACGTCTACCTATCTCACCTCCTATTACCATCCTTTTAGATTTGCCTTTATTTTATAAAAGATTTACTAGTTTCTTGACATTTCTCATTGTTTCTTTCTACATTATTATTTTATTAATAATTAATTTACTGTAGTTTTTGAATTGAATTGCCTTTTTCGAAAACATTTTCTGAAAATATAAATAACAATCATAATTAATAGCTAAAACGGAAAATTTAAACATGTATTTTCACTTTCATATCGTTCAATTCTTGGAGCTTTTCCATTCGTAAAATCACTATAATCTGCTTTTGTTTTAAATATTTTTTATAACATCCGAAAATCAGAAAAAAAAAGACAAAGTTTTAAAATGCGTGCTCAAAAGAATATTTTTTATTATTTATAAAGGGCCATGATTTATTTTATAACTATACAATATCTGTTTTCATTATAATAGACTTTTGTTTCTCATATATTTATTCGTTCATTTCACAATGGAATCAGTCCTATTCTTTGAAAACATACGAAGCGGGAAAGTGAAACAGATCTAATATCCAATCCCCGTAGGTCATAAATTTCTGTACTAGAGACCTGATGTTATTCCGAGGTAACTCTAGATCAGGGGTAGGCAGACTTTTCCGGGGTACGCGGGCTACTGATTTTTCAAGATGTTGCAGTCCACTCAATGTAAGTGGCGAACTCAAGGGGGGGCGGGCGCCTCCATGGATCCACACCATCCCCATAGCCCTTGATTTCCCCCATTGATTATAATCTCAAGTATATAGTAAGTAAAATTTAATTAAATACTTGTTATTAATAATTTTTTATTAATTAATACTAATTATTTTTCCGTAATTTATTTTTTACTGTCCCCCTGGATTATCTGCAAAAAAAAAAAATATATGTTTGGCTGCGTATTGGGTATGATATGAGAATAATAGACTTTTGACCCTCGCCCCCCCCCTTCCTTGAAAAATTCTTGTGTGCGCCACTGCCCAGGGTCATAGGTATGATGAGGTTTGGAAAAGGTCTATAATATTTATTATAACTAAATAATATATACGGAATATGTGTTCTGACCTACAGAACTAAAATTTAAAAAAATAATAATAATAACACTTTAAAACCGCGCATTTAAAGCAAAACACAAAATACAAACAAAATAATAATAGCCGCAAAAATAATATCAAATGATGCATTTACTATAAACACACAGTTCAAAGTATATTTAAAAAAAATTTCTAACTAAAGTTATTTTCGTTGTTATTGTCAGAAGAAGACGTATATATATAGTCTGCATACTGTGTCAGCCAATCTTGAATATTTTGGTTTACAATTACCAACGACTAATCTTCAGGTGGTCACCCAAAAATGTCTTGGCGATTCACCGATCTATAGCGATCGACGTAATGTCCACCCCGGCTCTAGATCCTACATGGAGATAATTTCGTTCTCTCAGCAGAAATCTAGACAAATCTACTTCATTTTGTCACACGAGATGTACCACATTAAGCTGGAGACTTAAGCCCCTCCGTAATTGGATTATCGATCAGAATTAGATATATTCCTTGCCTGCTCTTCGAGATAGCTGTTGCGAAATCGGAAGAAATTGCTATTTTTAATTATTTTACAATGTATATTCTGGGTTTTTTCTTCTCAGCTTGTTTGCGCAACAGTTTATTATTATTATTACTGTTTCAAATTTACATTGATTTTTTCTACTTTGTGTTATATTCTATCCTTCCAGATTTTTTTTAGTGTGAAGAGCACTTTAGTGTTATTCATTTGGAACAGTTAAAGTATCAAATCGCAAGCCTTGGAATTTGCAGTTTTTTGTTTTGTT
The DNA here is from genome assembly GCA_019973955.1 of Trichonephila inaurata madagascariensis. Classification (NCBI taxonomy): domain Eukaryota; kingdom Metazoa; phylum Arthropoda; class Arachnida; order Araneae; family Nephilidae; genus Trichonephila; species Trichonephila inaurata. Next base: position 181,408 of record BMAV01016061.1, on the reverse strand, counting down.
TTTAATAAGAGGAACATTACCTTTAAAAGAATTATTTCGTAAAGGGAGTTATAATTGTGCATGCATACCTATTAGGGTGGATCAAACAAAAAAAAATTTCCAGAATTTTAAAACCTACACCTGTGCGGGAGTTGAGTTGAGTTGAGTTTGGTGTTTTATGGCGCAAGAGTCAGTTTTGGCTATACTGCGCCAAACATTCATAGGTCCGTGGTCTGGACGGGAAAAGAAGAAAAGGAGAAATTGGATGACAAGATGGAGAGTCGAAAATAGAGAAGGATCACTGGGGTACCCCGGGGTCGTGACACCCGTGTTTACCAAAGATAGTAAACCCCTTGGGAAAAGGAAAAGATCACTAGAGGGTACCTCGGGATTGTGACACCCGTACCCACCTAAAGAAGGTGATCCCCCTGAGGGGCTATACTTGTGCGGGAAAGATATTCGCTGGTATATAGAAAAAGGGGAAAATAAAATTAATTAATTAATTTATGTTAAGCACTGCCACAATGGGAATAAAATTAAGGTATTTGAGCTTTTTTAATAGTGAAAAATCAAAGTAATTTTTGTCAAAATCAAACCTCATTTTAACACGTATTGTGTTGAGAGGATACCTATTAAATGCACAGTTATACAGTAACAAGTTTAACAGCTTCTTAAGTATTGAATTTTATTTTAAGAAGCCTGCTGTCGAAATTACAGTAGACGATAGACCAAAAAAAAGTTTAGATCGGACTGATGTGACAGTGTGGTGGAAGAGTGAGTGAAGATTAACTTCGCACTGTTCAGCTACACGAGGGCTTTTGGCGACGGACCACGTAATTTTGAGTGAGTGAGCGAATTTGGATTTTAATGGCGCAAGGCCACGTAATTTTGAACCATGGTCAAGTGACGTGGAAGACACCTGAGCTAGCATCCCCCTCTCCTAACTACCACACCACACCAATTGGAGTGTGGTGAAAGAGAGATGGGGTTATGAAATGTTACATTGGACAATTCAATACTCATTTATCAATGATCATCGTTTTTTGTTATTTATATTGTAGAAAAATTGTTTGAGTCTAAAATCATCTAACTAAAAAGAAGGTGGGGAAAGATCGACCTTTTTTCGCCCATCGGCAAATTCATACTATGTATTTTTTTTAACTCTGATACTCAGTCGAAATGAAAATGTTAGGTTTTTTTCAAAAAATATCTTTTATAAAATAGAGAAAACAGAAAAATAATAACAATCTTAAACTATTTGCAACAAATGGCTTCGATTATATTTCCTTCTGACTTTCACTGGCTGAATCACCACTGGATCATTCATTAGCAGCGTCTTGAAGTGTATCAGCATATCCAAGACTTGGTGTTTTTGTCTGAGTGTGAATATGGCGCCAGTATCCCAAGTTCCAAAGTACAGATGAGACATGTGCATAGCAGTCAACAACTCTAGCACCAACTTTGCACTGACAGTGCCATTCAATGTTTGGATTATGACCTATACTTATTCTTATCCATATGTTATATACTTTTGAACTTGTGTGTCGTGACCTCAACTGGAGTCGAACAACTGCGGAATCTTCTCGATTTACGTAAAAAGAGTACAGCCCGATTGATTAAGGTGTTCGTGAGGGCATTGTTTTTTAATAAAATACACAAAACGCATACAATACTGTGAAGGGCTCACGCGTCTTTTCATTAACATGTCCTTTGGGTTCTTTGGGGCCAGAATTAATCGCAACTCTTTTTCAACCAAAACCATGAAGTAAAGCGTGAAGGAAAGAGGCAAATTAGGAAGCTTTTAAATATCAGAAATTAGAGTAAGCGGTGTGGCAATTTGGGGAATGTTATGATAGTATGTGATTCAATTGTGAAGTGATAGCCAACAGAGGAATTCCGTGACATAGAGCCATTAGGTCAAGGTGCATACCATTGCACTCCAGTAAATACGCAACTTCCATTAGGATTGGATCGGTCGATCGAAATTAAGGTAGGAGTGACTATTTAATATTAAGATCTGTGATAGTATTGGAATTGAGTTTAGGCGAGTTAGTTATTGATAGTGGTCTGGGTTACGTTATTTTGGTATTATATATATTGTGTGTTTATCCACCGTAGATTCTCTCCCATAGATTATTATTATCTAATATGTTAGAGGTTTAAGGTCTTAATAAAGTCATATTAAGATCATGGAAACTCTTCTAGTTCTTCATTTATTCCTACACCTCTAGCTCATGCTGATAATCAAGGAGCAGGGCACCCGAGGGGGGCAACTTCACAATACTACGTAAAGTAAATGACCTCAATACAAAAGAAATATTTGTATTACAATATGACATGCGCGAGGTGAAGACACGTTTGAACACGCACGTGACGTATGAGTCTGGCCGATTCGCGGACAAGCTATTTTGTTTCGTATCACATCAACGCGCTAGATGCACCAAAACAAATGAATGTGAGTTAAAAAGCCTTATTATTGTAGTATTTGAGAGACCAAAAAATATAGAGGTGCTTAAAGCGCTTAACATGTTTTTTTTTTAACTAAAAGTTAGAAAAAGAGCTTAAAATAACAAAACTCAACGAATTTGTCAAGTTTGGTGATTTTTTTATGTAACTTGCTATTTTTTTCTTAATATTTTAGAATAAAAGTAAGGATCAATACCTGAAGTTCACATAAATATAATAATACAGCTCCAATAAATACTTTGAATTTTCATGACTATGATGGGCAAAAAAAGGTCGATCTTTACCGACTTTCTTTAATCTTTTTTCCGTTTTTTTTTTCGAAAATTCAACACCTATGTGGCAATATTAAGTTATGAAATATATTTTGTTTACTTATTTTTCTTCCAATACCTATCCCACAGAACGTCTTTTCCGCATAGGTAGGTTCTGATTAATAACTTTTTTTCCTCCTTCTAACCGCGATCCACTGTAATACCTACAGTGAGTCTGATCTTTCGTGGAATAAGAACTGTGGTTATCCACTGAGTGGAGAAAAATAAACAATTAATATCCTCTAAATTCATTTTTAATTGTTCTATGGCTTAGCGCCTTATTTTCTTATCATCAATGATCTTTTTTATAAACTGTGTTTGACAATCTTTTTTTTTTTCCAAAAGCAATTTTAATTTGTAATTTAAAAAAAGAAATATTTTTGTTTTTTAACTTTTCCAAGCAAACAAACATTTTTTCCTTCTATCGATTGATATCTTTTAATTCTCATTCATGAAAGAAAAAATACTTTTTATGACACAATCTAAACCACATGTATTGCTAGCATCTGAACTGATTCCTGCTCAGATATATCATTGCTCGTTTACGAAAATCAATTCATATTTCATGGAGAATACATATATTGCCTATTTGTGTGTTATCTCTGGTACTAAATCAAGTTTAACATCTTCACGACTTATTGCATACTAGATTATACAAAAAACAACCTTCAGGAGGCAAAAATTTATTTGTATTCTTTAATAATAATTCTTTAATAATATTCTTTAATAAAACCATAATGTGAGTGCTTAAAAAATCAAGCAAAAGAAAAACACTTATCCTTCTTGTTTTAACAGAACATAAAACTTGTACCGATTACAAAGCAAGTGTTCAGTTAATGTCTTTAGTGAAGTTGCCACGCAAAAAGCACATAATTAAAAAAAAGTGAAAACAGAGAAGTTTTGACACACTGGTAATTTGAGTGAAAACTCGTTAGTGTTGAACGACATCAAATGACGTTTTAAAATTCATGTCTCTGTGCCAAACGACGCCATCAAAGTAGTTACGGTCGAGACGGCTGTCGTTTTAACCAGCTGTTACCGAAAGGTGTTTGAACTTTTCTAAAAATGGAAGGAAAAAAGTTTTACAGGGAAATACTCTTTTTTTAAGTGAGGGTTTAACTTTCACTGCGAATATAATCTTTATTTTGATACTTATATATTAACTCTAGTCAGTTCTTGATCGCAAAATAATATAAAAACATCAATCTTATTTTTTAATATCCGTTTACTATACATAGAGAAATAGATGGCATACAAAAACACAAAATACTGACGTAAATCATTTTTTTTTTTTTTCTAATTATTATCTTAGAGCATTTTAAAAGATGATGAAAGGAACAGTTACCGTAAAATCTGACGTATAGTACACACCTATACTTTCAAGCTGCAAATTTTAATTTTTAGGTATATTAGCTGTATAACGCGCATCCCCTTTCTTACGAGTAAACATGAAATGTACGTACGCAATACTCTTATGTTTTGAAGTAATTTATTCGAGATATTATTCCAAGCTGTACAAAAAAAAAAGTGGTATACTTCTAGAATTTCAAACCATTAAGTACATAAGGAATGCCATTTCCTTAAAATAAACAGTATTTTGATAAATATAGAAGTTTAATTTTCTCTGTGGCCATTTTTTTAAAATTTTTGAAGCTCTCATTTTTATATGCGGTGTATGACACGCACCTGTAAATTTTGATCTTATTTTTTTTTGTATTAAAAGTGCGCGTTATACTCCGGATTTTACGGTAAATATATTACAATGATATTAAAGTTAAATTTGAGTCTAAGCTCTTGAAAGTATTTAATGTGATACAAAAAATAACGGTAAAAAATAGTTGTTCGTTTCTCCAAAGTCTAAAGCACTCTCTATCGACATTTTTTAGCTTTATCTTTAAAATTTATTTTTCAAGAAAATACTGACAAAAAGAATAATTTTAGCGAAAACCGCTAACGAATCAACCCATTTTTTTGTTTTTTATAATCATTTGAAATTTCGGATCCTAAACTTTAATGGCACCTATCTCCTTCGGAAGACGTTTGGGACCCTAAGTTTCCTATTTACTGTTGTTTGTCTTGATGTGTACTTTTACCCCTTAAAGTTCTGCCGCAGAGTTTAGATACACCCTGTATATATAAAAATGTTATGTTGGTTTGTGTACGCTTCCATAACTCAAAATGTTCTGCTTCGATTTATCTGAAATTTTAGCATAACGTTGCATTTAATCCGGGAGGGTTTTCATGTACTTTTCATTTCGAAATTCACTCTAAATGTTTTTAAATTTAATTTTTAAGTGATTTTTTAGTGTTATAACGTCATATAAGTCATGAATCTCTCTGAAGGCGAAAATTTAAACTTTACACATAACTTTTTTCCAGATTATTACATATTTTTACTATAGTTATGTTTATTGGTTGTCATATTTATCTATTTTTTTGTTCTTTGATACGTATATAATTGGGATTATTTTTTGAATAAATCATTTTTTAAAAATTATTCTTTCAACAACTCAAATTTTGTTTTGTATTTTTGGCAACAATCGGATAGCATTATCGAGAGATGTTTACAATTTTGCTTATATTTTAGGTTAGATTGTCGAATCGGGCACCTATCCCGTCAAGTGTTTTCTCGCCAAATCTGGTAACCCTCCTGAATTTTTTTTTCAGTGAAGGAGTCGTTTGGGCGAAATTTCGCGCATGCGCAGTACGTTTCTTTAATTTTTACATTTTCAGGATATCGCGGCAATTTCGCGCATGCGTAATACGTTTCTTTAATCTTAACAGTTTAATTTTCCTACAGCGCCTTTTCGCACATGGACAGAACGTTTTTATTACTTTAAAAATTAACGATAATTAATTTATGCTCATGCGCAGTTTTTTATAACGGTCTTTTCTTAAGAAAAGACCGTTTTATTCTTACCTTTTTCTTCTCTTGCTCCGGATATACCGTTAGACCAACTGTTTTCTTTGGCATCGTTCCTTCGTTGTGAAATTATTTTCAAGGGTAAAATTTTTCTTTTTTTCTCCACATAAATTTTAACAGATTGCTACGATGTCCAGTGATGCTATTAGGAATAATTTGAATGAATGCATGTAAAAGTACGATTAATATTCTGAAAGGTTTTTTGGCCTGTTACCTGTGCTTAGAAAGAAAGCTACTTTAGAATGGTACATGAAAGAAGGTTTGATTGGATCATCGTATGTATGTCCGAAATGTGGAAAAGTATAAAATTGAGAGAAAGAATGGGTACGAACATAAAATCTTTAAACGCTTGCACTTGAGATATGATTTTTTTATAAAAAAATATCTAAATATTCATAAACAAAAAG
>BMAV01016061.1:132435-166062 GCA_019973955.1 Trichonephila inaurata madagascariensis | reverse complement strand
TGTTATGAAAATGTTAGGCGAAATATCACCAATAATTAATAAATTATGCTATTCACATGCTGTACATTTAGCAGTAACAGACATATAAAGATCCTGTTGAAAAAGATGCAAATGCTACAAGAAATATACGATATGACTCGTTATTTCCAAATGACTCTGAAAATAACTAGTATGAAGATGGAGGAGCTGGGCCTTGTTGACATGTATGATTATGTATTACCTATTGCTGTATTATTAGACAATGGCAAAACACTATTTTTAAAGAAAAAGTTACAAATATTTTTAAATGCCATGTCAAGAATAGTATTCTTCAGAATTAAGTAAAACAGAAATACTGAAAAGAATTACAAAATGTGGCTATTAAATAACAAGACTGATGCTATAAAGCATTCTATTTTAATTTCCTACATATTTACTTATTATCACCATCAATGTACACCTCTCCTCTATCCCTACAACGCTCCATGCGAATCTTCTATTTTTGAAAAGTGCTGGAAGTCTTCTTGTGTCAACTTCTATAGGGAGCATGCCGTTTTTTTTTTTTTAACCATTTTAACGGACTCAAGTCTTGCTCCTTTAAATGCAGATTTCACCGTAAGAAACAGATAGATGTGCCTGGCGCAAAATCCGGCGAATAAAACGGATGGTCTAATAGGATACTGTACTTGGCAAGAAACTTCTTGACAGACAATGCGGAATGAGCCGGTTCATTGTCTTGGCGGAGAAACCATGACTTGTCCTTCCACAATTCGGGTCATTTCTTCAACAACGCACTGGCAGCGGTAGCCTAGTAGTCAAGGTATAGGATCGTGGCTGGCATTCACGAGTTCGAGCCCAGTACCACTAAAGACCCGGCGTGTAGGGAAACGATGCACGTTGAATCTGTCGACAGCTGAAACGTCCTATCTTTGGTGTGGTACTTAGGAGAGGGGATTCCAGTTCAGGTGTCCTCCTCGTCACTTGACCATGGCTCAAAATTACGAGGTCCGTCGCCAAAAGCCCTCGTGTAGCTGAACAGTGCGACGTTAATATTCACTCACTCAACAAAGCAAAAGCAGTAATGTTGATTAATAGTTTGATCTTCAGGAAACCAGTGAACGTCACAAGCCAATGAATATCGGGAAAAAACAATCATCATTGCTTTGAATTTTGATTTGCTCATTCGAGCAATTTCAGCTCTCGGTGAAGATGGGTTCTTTCAGTGCATGGATTGGCGCTTCGTTTCAGGATCAAAAGAAGGGAAAAAACCATGATTTGCGTCACACATTATTATCCTTTTCTATAAGTTTTGGTCATTTTTAATAGTATTCAGTGTCAATGCAAAATTTTTTGCAAACTTCTTGTTGCTCAAACGTGAGAATTGTAGGCATTTTGACACACACTGTTTGCATGCAAAATTTTTTTGTACGGATTCTTTGTCAATTCCTTCAGTCTCAGCAAATCGCATGAATAATTAACCGACTATAAGATCGAACTAGATCACCGTTTTTTTAGAAACTACCATCCGTGTTTAACAAGGAAGGATAATCCAGGCATGAATAATCACAATAAACTTTCAATAAATTATGTTTCAGTAATGGTTTTTTCCAAATTTCACAACAGTTCGTAGCTTCATTGTTACACTTATCATTTTTACGGAGAAACAAAAAAATAAATCTAATACGAACAAAGAATACAGCGATACGGATTTGTTTGCAGAAAAATGAGAAGTATTGCTTCTAAAAGATGAGGCTTCATGCTAAATTGATGTTGGTCGCTAGTATTTGGCTCATGCTTTTTTCTATTAACAGTCAGTCTCGTTATTTAATATATAACTGGGTTTATTGCTGGAGCACACAGCCTGTCAGGGCTTTATTGGGAAGACGAAGATAGCATGAAATGATTCACTTGCCCATGTCTATAAAAAAGTTTAAATAGTTTAGAGAATGTTTTAGAAAAATTTGTACACTTAAAAGAATGTGAAGTTTTAACTCTAAATAACCTTAATGCTTCTCACATGTGGAATTAGGATAACGAAGAATATTGACAGTCGTAGGGCTTTTTAAAGTTTAAGAGCCAATAAGATTTGCAGATGGAGCCTTATGCATACAAGATGCGAATTTATTAACAAGTAAAGGCATATTTGAATTTTTGTTAAATAAATTAGATAGCTGACATTAGTTGCAAGTTATTACAATGCTATAAAGATACAAATTTTAGAAATAAGAGACATGGGATTATAATAACAGTACTCTGTTATTCACACAGACTGTTTGTACAAACTTTCTAGCAAATTTCTTCTATTGGATACAAAACCCGACTTAATTTAGACATATATTATCAAGATTACATAATGATTATTCTACAGGAGATTAATGAGATGTTAAAAAAAAGTGATGAAAAAAATCCAAACCATTTATGAAGAATACTGCAACAGAAATAGCAATAAATAAATCTCTGCAAGAAAATGAAGAGTGGTCCACTAACGTTAAAGAAATTTTTAATCTTAGAGAATCAAATAGAATAAAAAGTTTAAACTTGTTATTTAATACAATAGAGCCCAGTTCAGTAGCAAGTAAGCAAATTTTTTCTAGTACTGTAATTTTACATCCGAAATAAACTTGACTAAACAATAAATCCATTGACGTTTTCTTTTGACAACCATTTGGTTTTAGCATTTTCTTCCCTTTTATCTCACTGGCAAATTATGCAACTAACATGTGCATAAATCATTCAGCAACACATTCCTTGAAGTTTGCAAAATTATGCAACCAAATCTTCATGGTGTTGTATTTTCTTTGTCATGCAGTGTATATAATTAGGAGAAAACAGCAAAAAAAAAAATTATTCAAGCATGAATTTGTACATACAAATATTTAAAGTTTAATATGATATTTCACAACATTTGACATATGATAACTATTAAAAGTTTTAAAAATAAAGAAATATTGTAAAAAATTTCTCATTAACTGTAAGAGAAAAAAATTCCCCACCAAGGAACAGAAGAATTTCATTGTAAGAGATTGTCATTTTTTTGTGTAAAGAAATTATTATTACTTTTTAAAATTTATTTTAAAAAATTCACTTTTTTTTCAAACATGTATCATAAATTGTTTGAATATTTTTAAATCATTATTTTACTAACATAAACTATTGGCTAAAGTGCCTTGTTACGAAACATAAACTGAAAGCTGTTATGACGCGATAACAGTTAAAAGGTCTCAAAAAATTTTGATAAAGGAGTATAAATATGTAAAAATAATTAATGTTTTTAAATATGACTATATGTAAGGATAACGAAGCCAAGAGTAAATGTTGTGTTATATTTTAACTCAGCACACTAAATATAATGCAATTTTATAATCATTTATAAAAATATCCTAATGACTGGGGAAATTTAAAAAATATTTGACAACACAAACTAGTCATACTTTACTATAAGATATACTACATTTAAACTAATTTTTATGAAGAGTTTCAATATATGGAGACATGGAAATGGGCATAATTTAAGACAGGGGTATCCAACCCAAATGACCTTGCGGGCCACTTCGGAAATATATTATAATCTCGCAGACCGCACATAAAAATATATACCTTTATATCAGATTTGGAAACAAAAAAGCATTTATTGAGTGGAAATTTAAAACAGAATGAATTATTATTGTTTTTATTATTTTTCCTGTATACAGACATAGATAATTTAATAATGTTTATATAATATAATAATGCAATGATCAAATAATGTTTAAAATATTACGGTTTCCATTTTCTTGAAAATTACGGTGTTCCTTTTGAATTGATCTTTCGTTACTCATTGTTGAAATTTGATAGTGCTGTCATTCGCAAACGATTAAGTATATATGTTTCCTTTTATCTTAACCGTTCTGAATATTTTTTTTAAACTTTAAAAAACATCTCTGACTGCCTCTTGCTTTTTGGGCACTCCAAACAGAAAAGGAGGAGAAATGAAAGTCGTAGACAGAGAGAATCATGTACAATCCATAGTAAATTATATGTATAATGCAATTCAAAATTTATTACAGAAAAATCAAATGTAACTGTTTGATAAAATATAAATCTATTTTAATCTAAATGACACTTCTATTATCAAAAAGGATTTATTTTAAGACAAGAACAGGTAACAGGCAAACACATTGTAGATTTATATATATATATATATAAATTTCCCCTCAAATAAATTTCAAAATGAAAAAACTTTAAAAAGCCCGATATTTAAAAATTTTTTAAAAAAGTCGGCGGGCTGCAACTTACATACTGGCAGGCCACATGCGGCTTGCATGTTGAACACCCCTGACTTAAAGTATAGGAGCTGAATTTAAATCTACTCTATATAAAAATTAATGAGTTGTTTTCTCGTGATTTACTAAAGCATGCTGTGTTTGTTTTGTAGATTTAACATCAAATTAATCTTATGTAACAAACTATTGGCCCAACAACATTATTTCAAATTGCAATTCGATAATGAGGATGATTAACATCTTCATAGCACGAAGACTGAGACTGAATGACATAACACACACACATTAATAGCTATTACATGACAGTTTTTGATAAAATTTGAACTTAAGTTACAATCCACTGGAAATACAGCCTCACATTCTTAACCACTTAGTTACTCCAATCATTGAAACATATTCATAAAAGGTTATAAGTCCTACAAATAGTTAGTAAAAAGAATATAAGCAACAGGTACCTCAAACATAAATTAGTCATTTACAGAATACAAGTGCAATGTATTCCTTTTGTGAATATGTTGCTATTTTTATTAGTATTTAAACTGTGTGAGGTAATATTGTTTCTTCTGGGAAATAATATTTAAAAAACTTTTCCAAGCAAAAATATTTTATTAATTCATAAAATGGATCAAATTATTTATACAGAATACTTTAATATCTCACATTCCATCTTAGATTTCTCATTATTTTTCAGAACTAAAGCCAGAAACCATTTTATAAAGAAGATTAATATTAGCCTGTAAGAAAGAATATCAAAAACATGACAAAAGATGGAGTCCACATACAATATAAATATACTTTTTTATTTTTCATGAATAGAAAAACTACAATTTCTCCTTTTTGATCTACTTTAAAATAATAATTTTAAATATTCTTGAAAAAAAAATAAATATTTCATTTTACATTTATATAATTCATCAAAAATTTATAAATATAAAAAACAATTTTGTGATACGAAATATAATATAAATATAGAATATATAATATAAACATCTTGTGGATTAATAATCAGTTCTTAACCTTGGTTTAAACGGGCAGGTTTGAAAATTGAATTACTGTTATCAGGAGGTGTTGGGGGTACTGATTGCAAAAATATATCTGTACTATCTTCACTATCCCCTGAAATGTCAAAATCTTCATCTTTTTGTTTTGATGGTGATTCTTTTCCAACATTAATGTTAAGTTTTTCTAGATTATCCTGCTTCAGCAAATCTGCTCGACCTATAAATAACCACAAACAAATCCCATTAAAAATTATGGAATCAATAAAGAATAAAAGCTGTGAAATTATATAGCACATTTTTAAAAGATTAATGACATACAGTATTTTAATTTACACATGTTTATTCTGCTTTTTTTTATATTGTATAAATAAGAAACAGGTTTAAAAATTTCTGTCTGTTAAAGTCAATTTTTAAATTAAAACAGATGTATACAAGGATTTATATAATAATGAAAAATAACAAATATACAAGAGTCTAATTCCAATATAAATATTTTCTAAATATATACTTTTTAAATAAATATTTGATTGATTGAGACTATAAATGCACATTAACAGTTCCTTTTGTCATATATATATAACTTATTGTGGTGCAAAATTTTCGTGGCAAGTGGATGATTATACTGTAACAACGAAAGGATAGGGCGTGGCCGTGGTGAGTGATTATTGTAGTACGTGGCGAGTGGATGATATTATTGTAGTATTGTGTTTATCTGCCCTCTCTGTAAATCCGTGCCAATGACTGGGGAGCATCTATCTGATTGCCCCGCTCTACTTCATGTTCTCTCGCAAGACAACTGTGGAGTTCTCCTTCCTGCTAGAGCGACATCTGCTTTATATTGGACTGCAAGATGCCTTATGTCCGAGAGGAAGTTGGCGGGCATAATTGAAAATATATATATATTATTGTAGTATTGACGAGGCAGTCTTGAAAGTTAATCCAGTTTATTGCACATCATTAAACAAATAGGCACATTAAAAACATAAAGCATGGACGACACTAAACAGAACAAAGACAACAAACATACAACACAATGCAGCCGACTGCATGATTAAAGACAGAGAGAAGAGGGCAGGAATTCCAATGATCTTAATATTTATACTTAGCGGGACATCACATGATTTGGGTGGTGGATGGATGTAGTTCAAGATACACTCGTTAGTTGTATAACTAATTATAAACAGTTGTCCTGAAGGACTGGACCATAAATAAATCAAGAGCTGTTAAAGATTAAATTACTGAGAATTATTACTTATTGAAATAAAATTATTCCATGAAAATTGTAACTAACTTTAAAACAACTTTTTCTCACATAATCTGATGACACTTCTATTTAGCTTAAAATAAAGGATACTCCAGTAAAATATAATGTTAGTTAATTTAAATTTCCTTTTTAAAATTCTTCCTAAATTTTTCAAATAAAATGGTGACAGTAATAAAGTATTGTACCTGTTAGAAATACCTTGACTTATTAAAATTATAAAAATTTCTTTTAAACACATTAAAATCACTTTTTGGTAATATTTCTTCTATTATTATATTGTGAGCAAGTAATTCATGAAAGTTAGAGTAGTGCATAGTTGTAAAAGAAATAAAAAGAAAACTGTTAAACTACAATTACATACATTTTCACAAAAAGTATTTTATAAAATGAGTAATTTAAAATAAACACTGGAACAAACTTTAATGATTAAACAAATGTCCAAATACATATTTGTTTTTCATATGCATGGGAAACATTACATGAATATAAAATAAAGAGTTATAGAATTCTTCATAATTATTATTCAACATAAATTAATGTAATGTCACAATCTCTGATACAGATATCACATATGAAGTAATAAGAAATATCTTTAAATCGATCAATATATAAAGCTTTAAAAAAATTTTAAAACAAGTTATTCAATAACATTGCATCACTAATATTCCTTCATTTATAAAAAATAACAATTTAAGCAAAATAATATATTTGTGGGGAATTTTTTTTTTTTTTTTAAATTTATGAATCTTGTCTTACCACACTGTTTTAGTTTTTCAACAACTGATAAAATCTTTTTGTCCAAATCTTCAATTTCCATAGCAATTTCACTCGAATTCTGTAAAGTAAGAAGATTTAAGTATATTCTAACACTATCTAAGAACATTATTTATTTAATAAACAATTGAATCAACGATCCACAGATGTAAAACGTTGTACATTTTTTCTCAGTATACAAGATCTGACTCAAGAATTTTTTGTAATACTACAGATATTAAGACAAATAAATAATTATATACTTATAAGTATTAAATTTGAAACAATTAAAGCAAATTAGTTATTTTATTTAAAAATTATTTAGTAAACTATACCACTTTTTAAAATTATACGTATAATGAGTCCAAAAAATTTCATAAAAATAAAATGAATTTTTTTATGTTTATCTTTGACTCTCTACCATTTATTACTTTAGAAACACTTCTGTATACTTTCAGTTACACTATTTTTTAATTTATTTTGAATTTAGGCTTTACAAACTATTATAAAGTTAACATTTTAGTTTAACAAAGAGAACATGTAATGATCTTTTTTCAATTCTAAAAAAAAAAAAAAAAATTGTATATTATAACATTACCTTAACATTAATGAGATTTCTTGTACATTTAACAAGAAGTAAGTAATTATCCAATTAGGAGAAGAATGAATTTTTGTAAAATAACAAACTTTAAAAGTAAGTTTTCCCTATTTCCAAAATATTGATAGAAAAAGTTAACCTTAAGATTGTTTTAAATTTAAAAAAATTAAATTATTAAAAAGATTAACAAATTACATCTATATTAATCACGTATCTCACTGTTGAAAAAAGATTCTACATGTATAATGTAAAATTACCTACATTTAAAAAAGTATATCCTTATTTTTACATGTTCTAAAGACTCTTCATACAGAGAAAAAGTTTACTGTATAATAAAAAAACTTAAAATACTAACCACATTAGTGTCTTCTGAAAATGTACTTTGTTCTTGTGGAGATTCAAAGGATTCTGCAATAAAATAAGTAATTAAATAAAAATTATAACAATAAATTATTAAGTCAATGTAGAGCATAATAAATATTTTACAAAATGGGACTGTACATAATTATCTGAATAAAAATACTTTGAAACTTTAGCATTTACAGTATATTCCAGTGTATAATGCACACTTTTAACACAAAAACAGGTACCGTATTTTCCTACATATAATCCATGGATTATGAGTTTAAAAAGTTTCCAATTTTGTTGTGCGTATTATACGCTGCTGCGGATAATGTGATAAAAAACATTCTCCATTAGAAAAGCCTACAAAAAAGTTTTGAAAGAAATACTATTTGTGTTTAATAAAATAAATAACAGATAGCGCTGAAAGCTTTTGCTACTCAGCCAATGTATTTCAGCTACAATCTGTTTTGCCCAATTACGTTCAAGAACGAATACGGATCCTCGGAAAGATATTACAGTTGCTAGTCGCTAGCATCATTTTGCAATGTCTTGACCTGAGCTGTTTCATCCTGAAAATATTCAAGTTTATATATCATCATGTTGAAGAGGAAGCTGCTGATTTTAAACTAAATGTTATAGAAAAGGCTACCGAAGTAGGAAATTGAGAAACTGCAAGATGTTTAACGTCGGCAAATCAAATATTCAATTGTGGACCTGCAGGACTGACAGAAAAATTCCAGCCTTTAGATGTCGGGAATTAACAGATATTTAAATGGAAAGTTCAGAAATTTTGGGAACAATGGATGTCCGATAGCAAAAAAAAATCTGTACAGTTTATTACTTATAATTTTAATCATAATGTGTGTATTTTTTTTTTATCTGACACTACATTATCAGCAGTATATATTTTGGATTATTCCCTGCAGATTTTATGTGCTTTTTTTTATTTTTTTTACTCAAAAAGAAAAAAGGTTTTGCGGACAATACACCACTGCAGATTATATACAGAAAAATACAGTATCATTAGGTATAAAAATGATAATTAAAAAAAAAAAGATGAGCATATAAAAATAAGATTTCTACATATGCATTGAAAATATTTGTTCACCTTCTAACATCCACATATTCTCTCTACTGTCACAGTTAATGCCAAACCTCAAACTAAATTCTTTTTCAGAAGGGGGGAGGGGTATATATCTTTTACAATAAATTAAAAAAAATAAGACTTTTTCTTTACCCGATTATGCTTTAAAAAATATTTCATATTTTTTATTACAAATTTTTATTCATCGATTTTCCTTAAAACTCTAAAATAATGAGATATTAGGTTGGGGAAAAAGAAATCCATTATTTTTTCGGTAGATGGCTGTAGTGTCGATATCTCGTGAAGTATCATCAAACAATTGCGAATTTATGCTCGTTGTCAAGATGACATTTCACACTAAAAAAATTATTTTGCTTTTTTTTGTTTGGTCCATTCAGTTGTGAGTTACAGGGTGCTAAAAATGGAAGTCAACAAAGAGCAAATTCGGTACATTTTACAGTTTTTCTTTGATAAAGGCAAAAATGCAAGCGAGGCAGCTGAAATTCTGAATGGTGTTTATGGTGCCAATACTGTAACAGCTAATTACGTGCAATTTTGGTTTCCTTGATTGCGTTCAGGCATTTTTGATGCTAAAGTTGCCCCGCGCCCTTCATCAAAAATGTCGTTAAAATCACAGAAATAATTGAAATTAACTGGCATGATAGTAGTCGTAGCATCATGTGGGAGCTAAAGATAGACCATAAAACAGTTTTAAGCCATTTGAGCTTACTGGATTCAAAAAGAAGCTCGATGTTTGGGTGCCACACCAAAAAACCTGATGGATCGAATTTCCATCTGTGAAACCCCAGCCAAACAGAATGAAATCAACCCATTTCTTAAACGGATGGTGACTGGGGGTGAGAAATGGGTCACATACGACAATATTGTGCGAAAACGATCATGGTCAAAGCGCGGTGAAGCAGCTCAAAGGGTGGCCAAACCCAGACTAAAATCCAGGAAGGTTCTACTGTGTATTTGGTGGGACTGAAAAGAAATTATTTATTATGAGTTGCTTTCATAGAGCCAAACACTAAATTCAGATATCTACTGTTAACAACTGGACCGTTTGAAGCTAGTGACTGACTAGAAACGGCCAGAATTAGCCAACAGAAGAGGTGTTGTGTTCCATCAGGACAACACCAGGCCACACTTGTCTGTAATGACTCGTCAGAAACTCTGGGAGCTGGATTAGAAAGCTTTAATGCATCCACCATATAGTCCGGACCTGGCACCAAACAATTACCACCTTCTTCTCGCATTGCAAAACTCCTAGAGTGATAAGAAATTGGGATGAAGAGAAGATTGTGAAAATCGATTACTAAAGTTTTTCGCCAATAAATGCCAAGACTTTATGAGAGAGATAATATGAAGCTACTTTTAAAATGGCAACAAATTATACAACAGAACGGTATATGTTTTACCCAAATCGGACAATCCAAAACATGTTAAAAAAAGTTTAGAATTTCATGCAAAAATAAAGGGTTTCACTTTCCCCAACCTAATATAATGTGTCAACTAATTAAAAATTTTCTTTAGAAAAAATATTTTTCAAGTTATACATATACAAGCAGATTTTGAGATAAAACATCAGAAAATTAAATTATATTTTGGGATCCTTGCAACAATTCTTTAATTTTTTTAAATTGAAACAAAAATGATTTTTTTAATTTTATAATTTGATTACCGTATTTTCCTGTATATAATCCGCGGATTATGTGTTAAAAAAGTTTCAAATTTCGTTGTGCGTATTATACGCCGCCGCAGATTATCTGAGAAAAAACATTCTAGATCAGAAAAGCTAACAATAAAGTTTTGAAAGAAATGCCGTTTATGTTTTATAAAATAAATAATAGATGGCGCTTTCATGACTCGGCTGACGTAATTCAACCATAACAAGTTTTTGTCCAATTACATTCAAGAACGAATTCGGTTCCTCGGAAGGAAAAAACAGTTACTAGTCACTGGCGCCATTTCCAATTTTCTCTTGAATAGAGCTATTACGTCCTTTGAAAGTTTTCATCATGTTGAAGCGAAAGCGTGTAAATTACATTGCAAACTTCAAGTTAAAAGCTATAGAGAAGGCTACCGAAGTCGGGAAGCTGCAAGGTTTTTCACCGTTGACGAATTGAATATTCGTTTGCGGAGAAAAAACAAGACCCAACTTTGAAAATTGTGATTGACGTTAAAGAGCCAAACATCCTGGAAAACTTCACTGGCCAGAATTAGAGGAAGAAATAAATAAATGGATTTTAAAAGAAAGAGACAATGGGAAAGCAGTATCGATCTTAATTTTTTTGCTGATAACTTGCTAAATTAAAAAAAAGAAAGATTTTTTCCGCGTGCAAAATGTTTTGTTTAACAACTTAAAACATAGATGGCAGTAGCAAAGAATATTTTTGTTTTATTATTATCATACATGTTAAAAAAGACGTTTCATAATAAATTTTGTTTTCTGTACAATTTCTTACTTCTGTTTTTAATTATATTGTGTATTTTTTATCTTATGTGACACTCATTATCGGCAGTTTATATTTTGGATTATTCGCCGTAAAAACTGCCGTGGATTATACGGCGCTGCGGATTATACGAAGTTTGTTTTTTTACTCGGAAAAAAGGCTTTGCGGATAATACGCCGCTGCGGATTATATACAGGAAAATACTGTAATAGAAATAATTTATAAAAAATGTGATGTCTTTTTTTTTTAATTAAATATTTGCACATGATTACATAAATTGATATTGTTTTATACTTTCAATTTCTAAAGAAATAAATAGCAGTATCCACTTATTTGTTAATGAACTACTATGAATACACTGGCATAGCTAGTTCTGAATGGACCCAGTATCAAAAAATTCCTTCGGGCCCTATTTTGGATATGAAAGCCCTGTTAGTGGGACTGCAGTTACACATGTCGGGGCCCCTGTAGCTTGGGGGCGTCGTATCATTGATACGGTGGTAGCTACGCCCCTGTATGAATAAAATAATCACATAAGCACATCATTCGCAAAAAAATTTACAATAATCAAGTCATTAAAGTTCTGTTACTTCTGAAGTGTAAACAATAATTTCAAAATATATCATTATCAAAAATTAAAATATGGTGTTTCTAAAAGAAAGAAAAATTAAAATTAAGTATCCAACTTAATAACCTGATTTTTAAAAATAAAACATACCAACCTTTGTTTTTTATATTTGCTGATTCTGAAGAAATTTCTTGTGCCTCATTCTTTGTTAATGAGCGAGTTGCTGTATGTGGTTCGTTTTTGGAAGATTGAGAAGAATCTGAATCCTCATCAGAATCATATTTCTTAATTCTTTTAAATTTTTTAGAATTTTGTTTTGATTTAAGTGATAATCTAGAAGGTTTAGGAGTTGAATTATAGGAAGAGGAATTTTTACTCATATTTGCTACTAATTCTTCAAATTCTGACAAAGAACTTTTATCCCTTGAAAGTACAGGCATTTCAGGAAAAATGTTCCTTTTTACTTGCTTTTCTTGACAATCGTTTACATTACTCTCCTCATTCATTTTTGCAGCGATATTTTTCAATGGAGCCACTAACTCTGTAGCAAAAGCCATGTCTGGATCTGATGAAAGTCCCTCACAATCAGTTAACTTTGAATAATCAGAATATGCAGTTGCAGTTTTTTTAAATAGTGAAATACTATCAACATCTTCATCAGATGCATGTGAAGTTACAGATTTAACTTCATTATTTGACAATTGTACTTTACTCTTAATTTTTTCAGATTCTGCATGCTTTTTATTCAATTCTTTAATTGTGTCTACGGCTTTTTCATTTGATAAAAAATTACTTTCTAATTCTACTGTAACAGGTTCTTTGCCTCCAGATGTGCCATTTAGTGAATACTTCTTACAAGATTCCACACTATTTTTATTTCCAAGGTAAGGTTGAGTTGGTGGTAAACTTTGAAAACTGTCCCTTATTTCTGCAATATCTGAAATATTTTGATTGCTTTCATTCACCATCATTTCATTCATTGTATTACAATCTCCATCATTTACATGATTTGAAGTGTTAGTGTGATGTGAAATGCTTTGAGTAGCCTTCTTAATTTCATTTACATTTACAATATCCAAATTAACAGAATGGTATCTTTCATTTCTATTTGTAGACTGATCAGAACTTAACGGTTTGAAATATGGAAAAATCTCAGAATCATTTAAACATGATACTTTTGCATCAGAAGGAAATTGCTCAGTAGATTCAGAATCAGAAAAATTATTAAGGTATGGAAAAGGGTCATTTTTTCCCTTTAAATTATGATCAAATGTAAGCTGATCAGGTAGTGAAACTTCTGACTCAGTATTTGAAGATGGAAGAATGGTTACAGAGGATTTAAGGGGTGAATTATTGTTTGATGTTTGGATACTTTTTTCAGATACCAATAATGTATCACTTTTAGAAGGGACGGTATCTGGTGCATCATTTGCAGTTTCAAGAACCTTCAAAACTGATATATTGAGTGTTTCTTCTGATACACAGACTTCCAGCCGATACTCCCCAGATAAAAATGGTAGCGAACAGATTGTCTCTGTTGTCCTAGACATATTGCTATTATCAAAGGCTTCATGAATTTCTTCCAGAGTAAGACAAGTTCTTTTTAAGACTTTAGTTTTTTCAATATTCTGTCGACTTAGCATAAATCTCGCAAGATCAAATTTTTCAATTTGATGTGACCAAGACTTCCTTTTTGATCCAATTCCACTAAATTTTGTTACATCACTAGATAATTTAGTTGTGCAATGAAGTGGTACATTCATAGGAGCAACATAATCTAAGAAAGGGTTTTGCTGTCCATATATGTTGTCACCATATTCTAAAAGTCTTTGAGATGTTTGTTGCGAATGCTCTGTATAGTAAACATTATCATCTTCATTAATAACAGATTCAGTAGCAGTTATCTCACATTTTGAAATTTTACTGAATTTTGAAAGTAACCTTTCTTTTCTTGCATCTGTTTTAGGTAGCATTTCAAGATTTGGTTTTAAAAACATTTCTTCACTAGGTGAATTGCTATTCAAATTAATAATCTCTTTGTCATTCAAACAATCATTAAGGCTTTTATTTGCTTCAAATAATGTTTCTTTAACAGCTGATGTATCACTGTTTGACATCTGTTTCACAGAAAATTCTACTGCTTTATTTTCTGTATTAAAATACTCAATTTCCAAATTTGAATTCTTATTTTGACTTTGGTTGTTAATATCTCCATTCAATGAATTCAATATTTCATTATTTTCTTTCAAAACAGATATTTCGACATCATGCAGAGAATTTGTATTCATATTATCAACAAGTTGTGTAGAAATTAATCTGCTATCTATGAGAGGACTTCCACATCCATTAGGTGGCATTCTTGTGTTGATATTCTGTTGCTCGATAATAACTGATTTATTTGGAAGATCACAGGGGCTAGAATAATTTTTAAATGCATTTTTATCAGTATATGCCTCATCCAATTTATTAGTGTTACCCTTATTTTGTTCATTTGCTTGAAAACTTTCAGTTTTACTATTATTTGCACTGACTGCTTCTGCATTAAAATAGTCAGCAGTTTCCCTTAGCAATTTAGAATGTCTAACAGGTTTTATAATCATTTCTACTTTTTCAGATGTACTTTTAAAATGTTCAGCATCTTTTGTTTCCATCTGTTTTTCATTTTCTACCAAAGGATTCTTATACTTGACACCTAGTAAAGAACCACTGCAATTATCTTTTGATGTAGAGTTAATATCAAGTTTGTTCAATTTAGAACATTCATTTATGCTTGTTTCATTTGAAGGTACGTCACACCTAATCAAATCTATGTCCATATTTGTAACTTCTGTCAAATTACTATTTGAAGAATTTTTCTCAACAGAAAGTTTAGAAAATTTCTTCACACGGAAATCTTTTCCAACTTGTTTGACTTTTGACCATCCAGGGGATCTAGATGACAACTCACTTTTATTTGTCTTGGGGCTATCAACACTTTGGACAGAAATTGCAGTATCAGCTATATCATCATAATGTACACATTTTTCAACAGTTTTCTCAATAATGTTATCCTGAGCATTATTTGAAACAAGCAAATTGACTTCATTTAAACTGTAACATTCCTCATTATTAGAAATATTGCTCTCCAAAACAGTGCTGGGTATTGTATTATTTGATAAAGTCAACTTATAATTTTCTGCTTCCTTTAAGTTTAAAATTAAATGTTCTTCAGTGGTATTCACAGAATTGGTGTTTTTTTCACACTTATTTCTAGATTTAGAATTTCTTGCTCTCTTTGTGTTTTTGAAACTTTTGCAATTATCTCTGGTACTGACTGAACCATTCTGATAATTTGTTTCTTTAGTTGGACTTAAAAATAAATCAATATCATTAACTTTCTTGTTCTCTTTAATAACTTCATTACTAAACTTTATATTATCCTTATCTTTTTGAACAACAGAATCTGTCTTTTTATCAGATTCTTGCACTTTCATAGTAACATTTTCATTTTCAGTAGAATCAACAACATTAAGTTCATTAGTTTTATTTCTTAAAGCAATGTTTCTATTTTTCAGTCTTCTTTCTTGCATATTCATTTGTTTTTTTCGCTTAATTTTTAAGCTTTTAACATCACTATTCTTATCTGCAAAATTTGTAAATTTGTTTACATTTTGATCATTTGTCGAATTCTGCATCATCACAGAAGTTTGATCTGAAATTATTGATGGTGAAATTATCGATGCAATATCGATATTTTGTGTACCTTTCTCATTCTTAGCATTTTCCGAAATTTTTGTTTCTTTCATTTTTCTTCCTGGAGCAACTGGAGATAAACTCCTCTTTTGACATTTTTCAGCATTTGAGGGCTGATCAACAGCAGCTTTTGAAGCGCTGTGTCTTTCAAATAACTCCTTTAAATCAGGAAGATCATTAGAATCAGAATCTTCAAAGGATTGGCAAGAATGCTTGTTACTTGATGGAACAATATCATTTGGGATAACATATTGGCCTTCTACATAAGATTTGGTATCATCTTTCCTAAAAATATCAAAAATGATTTTAACCAATAATATATTTAAAATATGCATTAAAGAGCAGTATTTTATTATATTTTTGGTTTTATTCATAGAATTTTTAATATGCTGCTAATTAAAATTAATATAAAATGGATAAATGCATAGAAAGAACATACTTTTTATTTACATTCCTCAGTATTACCAGAAAGTATGGAGATAAAGGGGATGTTTTTTTACACAATATTTTTATATAAAATAACCAATTTACAATAAATCATAAGGTATGATCCAAAAATTTGAGGACAGTGATTACCCACGACAAAAATGCATGCAATTAAAGTTACACTGCTTGAAATGCATACCATCATCTCCCTCTTCCTTGTTTGGGATGGTTTTACCTATGTCATCTGATTGAACTGCTTGTACAAATATCCTGTTCTGAAGTTAGTCATCTTTATTCTGAGATGCAAGAAACAGATTTTGAAGAATAATGCTGTAATATTAAATTTTATCAGCATTTGGGTTTAAAAAAAAAAAATACCTGTAGATCCTTTAGAAATTCCAAGAAAGGCATAAAGTAATCCTACAATGCTAAGATAGAAAGTATATAAGGAGCATCAGCTTTAAAAAAAACTGCAGGAAAAAACACTTTGTACTTTTTAAAAAAAACTCTCCACTGTTCATTTCGAATTTATTTCTAAGAATAGAGAAGTGGACATGAAGTGTTGTCCTTTTACATCATTTGAAAGACTCAATTTCTCATAAAATGGCCTTTGTTATCGCAAGTGAACAACGATACTTTCTGTGTGATAATGCAACTGCATATTAAACCCAAATAACACATTTTTTTTTATCATAATTGAAACTGAAATGCTTTTACATCTCACCTATTCACTAGATTACCCAATGTGATTTCTACTTATTTCTACTGATGAAACAAAATTTGAAGGACATCAATGTGTCATTAAATAAGGTACAAACAGTATTATATGAAGCCTAACAAAAGGTTTTAAAAAAAAAGTTTTTAGCAGTGTTTCCAGAAATTATGTGAGAACTTTCAAAAGTAAACTATTCCCCCAAGGAGTTTTATTTTGAAGGTAATTATGCATCAATATTTTAAAATATTCAAAGTAAAGAATTTTACACAGTCCCCAAATTTTTTTTATCCTACCTTGAATACAATACAAAGTCTCCATGACAATGTGATAAATCTACTCAAAATGTTCATAATAAACTTGTTATAAAAAATCATATTAAAATAAAAACATAAGTTATGAACAACCATAAATCTACTTTTAATCTTTAATAATGTATTCCAGTATTAAAAATCACATAATTGACTTTTTAAAATAGCTTTATCTAATTATAATGCTTATTTTTTTTTTTCATTTAAAAAATAAAATATTAACTTTAAAAATTACTTAGTATTTAAAATAGAGCAATTATCATTATGAATATAATGTATCTATAAATAAAAAGTTAAGTATAAATGCTTTTTTAATGACTTCTTTGATTTCAATTAAAAATGAATTACTTTTATTCAGAAACATTCAGTATTAATGTCTCATTTGAATCAAAGAATATTTCAGAACTGCTTACTGGTTGCTTTACTTTTTATTAATTTTAAAAATTATACTGGGTGTTTAAAAAAAATTTCTAATCAATATAATAGTGCAATTTTTCTCAACTCTCATTACTTAATTCTTCAACTAAGCAACACAAAAATCAACATACTTCACAAGAAAATGTGTAGCATGAGCATAATTTTATAAATTATATAATCACCTTGAAAAATGCTTGTGAATATATACTTTAAGAAAATAAGGGCCCTGTAATTATAGTAAAGGTTTTCCTCTCTACCCTAAAGCTATGGCCATATTTCATATTTTTATAAGTAATTATTAAGCTCAAGAGCATCTTTTGCTTTCTTTTCAATTATTGGTGTACATTCACAATTATTCTAAAAGAATTGTTATAGAAATCTTCAATTTAAGTGCAGTAGTATTAAGTACTTCTACAGTAAATATTAAGCTACTTGAATAATAAATTCCATTAAAACAACTAAGATTTCTTAATTTAAACTCCCTAAAACTATCATTCAATAACAAAAAAAGAAAAGAAAACATTAAATGAACATTCAATATTACCCAACATCAGGCACAACTGAAAAATCCCCAACAACAATTCCATCTATAAAACAGAATTAGTTTAGTAAATTAAACTTAAAAGAAAAATTGGTGTAATTAAAGCAGTGCTACTTATTGTGCAAAACTAATCTACATACTTAACATTACAAAATATTTTCATGTTATGTTATGACAGTAAACAAAAGATTTCCATTTCCATGTATGTTTAAGGATACAATTATTTCCCATGTTCCTAAATTAAGTGAAAGAAATTCAATTTTTGAAAAATTGAAAAAAAAGTTTAATGTAAAAACATTAATTAATAGGTAAATTATAAATTTATGTTGCAAAATTTATTCTAATGAGCGAAGAAAAATCAATTTTCAATTATCAAAACTTTAAATTTTTATCGAATTTCATTTTATATTTATACCATTTCATTTAATATTTATACAAGTTTGAAATTAAAAGATTGCACATAATCGTTTATGAAAATAATTTTAAAAAAAAAATTAAGATATATTTTACAAAATTACTAACTTAGCAAAAACTTCTATTCTTATTACATGATGTTAAAAAATCATTATTTTGGGCACATTATCAAAACATTTCAGATTAAAACTAGACCCATAATGAGCATACAACATATAAAAAATGAAGTAATAAACAACTAATAAGCAAGACATGGTGGCTAATCACAGAGGTAGGTAATTTCACACACAACTTAGCATTTAGTGTAACTAAAGTGAATCTCTTTAAGTAAAATCATTTTAAGAATAAGAAAAAAGTATAAGAGAAAAATTTGCCTTCATTATCCTTTTCGTGAGATTTTCTTTTCTTTGCAGATGAGGTCTTATAAACCTTCTGGAACAGAAAATATTAATTAAAAAATTTATGAAGAATTCATTCGAATAACTGACTTAGAATCAAAATTATATGATTACAATTCACATATATATATTGCAATATACAATCAACTCTCTTTAATCCAGATAGCCACTTTAAAAAATTCATTATTATTCATTCATCTTGTGCAAATATTCACTTTTTTGCTTCGTCTTATAGGTTATATTTTTTAACTTTGAGCAAAATTTAGCTCGTTTTCGAGAGCCATCTGCTTAGTTTGGACTAAATTAAACTGAACTATCAAAAGCTACAATTAGTTGAGAATAATGAGCTTTTACAGTGTAACACTTCTTTAAAAAAAAGCAATTTATAAACTTCATAAATAATATATTAAAATTTGTGACAAATAAAAGAACTTTTACAAGTAAGAAAATAATTTTCTTCAAACTTTTGGTTTTGCTTAGATATTTTGATATTTCTTAAGTTTTCTCTTATAAGACTGATTTTGTTTATTTACTTGTGATTATGTTTCATGGGTTATAAATAAAACTCTGTGAATTGAATTTCTAAATTGTGAGTGTAATCATTAATATTATGCTAAATTACCACAAATCTAACTTAAAACTTATTTAAAAAATTAACTTTAAACATTTTTTATGATTTTTTCTCTTTATAAAAAAATATATATAAATAAATCATAAAGAACTTATTTTAACTTGATCAACAAATCTCAGAAAATAAAAGAAAAAAAACAGCAAGACAGTACACAACAAAATAATATAGTGTAACCAATTTTTAACACAATGTGTTAATTTTATTTATATATTACATTTATATAAATATTTTGTCTTTGCAAATTGTTGTCAATGATCATGTGCATTAATTTCTTTCTCACACATAAGAATACAGAATTTATTTTTTAAAAAAAAGATTCTGAATAACTAAAAAAAATTTTAGTTTCTTAACAGTTTTTTCTAAAACATTTCATGAAGCATAAATACTTTAAAGCAATACAAATCCATAGAGAAATAAATATTTCTCTCTAAACATTTTAATTAAGCCAGAATCTTATAAATTGTTTTATCATATTTTCTACTAGCTCATATGAACTGAACAGAAAAATTCAGTACTTGCATATTAGCCCATCGACCATTTTCACCAAATCAAAAACTGTAACCAAGTGCTGTAATATATAGCAAACATAAAAAAAGTTTTTTTTCTCATGCTCAAAAACACAACAACCTTTTTTATAAACTCTCATATATCACTTCCTGAATTTTCTTAATAAAAATGATTGAATTGAGGTCATTCGAAAATAAGAAAGAGTGTTAATGGGGATATGTACATTTATTTAAAAAAAAAAACTTGTCTGAATAATATAGATGTTATTAGATATTTCATTTATCAGAAATTTAATCGGGGGAGGGGGGTATAGTATCAGAATAATTTAATGCTTCATGGGCGGCCCGGTATCAATTGATCCCCAGACTTGTACTGGTCCGTGGCCCAGGGGTTGGAAACCCCTGATCTATGGCAAATATTCTACAAAACATTCTCCAATTTATTGGTCAACAGGTTAATCCATAAGTATTAAAAATCCATAGATTAATTACACATCAAAATGATACAATGTTAAATTAAATATCTCAATTTACAGCTCATTCTGCATTTCAGTATTTTCTCTTCTTAAATGACTAATTACAATATTAGTGACCTTTCCTAAGATCTAGATTAATAAAAATATAGATTTCTCAATGTATACGTATAAGAATGTACAATGAATTCAATACAATTAAGTAAAATTTCACAAAAACAAAGGTTTCAATCTTTAAAAAAAAGATAGGAGTTTTAAAAAAGTTATGAAAGTTTGAATACACGATATTCAATTTAACCTAATATTGAATGCAGAATATAACATAAGAACAATGTGAAGAAAGCACAAGTGTCACAAGTATACATATATTTCATACAAATAATGAATCGACAATTTCACTAAATGTATACCTTAGCTACAATCTGCTGCTCATTAGAAAATTCTGCACAAGATGAAGTTCGTTTATTCCTATTATCAATCTGTGAATTCTTCAGTGGAAAAACTACAAAATAAAGAGAACATGGGTAAAAAACATATAAGAAAACTTTAAAAATAACTTCCATTCATTAAAAAACAATTTGTTTATATTAACAGGATCAATTGATTTACTTTCAAATAAAAAATAACCTAAATAATATGCATACTTTTTTTATTTAAAAATGCGTGCAAACGTGTAGGAAAGTAAAATGAGTGTCTATGTTATTAGGTTTATCAGGCTATTGAGATGGCCCATTAACTCTGTATTTATTTATATTACATTTTGAACATTGACATCAGATGTTTTGGCTGTTCTAGTAATGAAAATGATTAGTTTAAGGTAGGAGGTCTTCAACATTCCACACTCAAAGACCAAATTAATAAATTTACAAAGATCTGCGGGCAACATCAATGAATTCACAGTGATCTGAGGGGCCACGCGACTGTCAAAAAAATATTGTAGTCAGAAAAAAAAGGGAGGTTTGTTTTACAAGACTAATGTTTAAGATTTGTATATATATATATAACATTGGTTTCAAAAATGTTAAATGGAACTCAAATTAAAATATTTTGCAAACTTGTTAAAGATAAAAGTTTACCTCTTTTTATGAAAATTTCTGAGATTTTATGCATTTTTTAAACAAACTTTAAATTATTTAAGGTACCATAAAAAAATTTTAAATTAATAATTTTTAGAAAATTTTACCTCAAATGGATATCAAACACATTAGTGAAATGTTTTAAATATTGAGAACAGAGAAAAATTGTGTTATTATGACAAAAAGCAGACAAGGCAATTTTTTTATTTGCCTCATATTCAAATAAAGGGCCACTAAAATGCCTTCAGTCAGTCATTCAATCCCTAATTTAAGGTAATGCTCTTGCTTAAACTAATTAAAAACTGGCATATATATATGCATGGGTGGTTTCCCCCCCCCCCTATCTTTTTTACTAGTTCTTTTATTTTTATTATAATTAACTTTGTAAGTTATATAAGGTAGTGATTTTACAATTTATTAATATTATGGATTACAGAAGACAAAAATTATAAACAGTGAAATAAAGAAAAATTCTTTAGTCTTAAATACAATGCAGATAATTTTAATGCTGATCCATACTATGAAACTATCAATGAGTTATTGAGCAAGATAATAACAAAGTATAAAATGAATTTGATATAAATCTGCATGAGATACATTGATTCATTTTATCTTTCAAGTTCAGCAGCAACACAATAATCAGCAAAAAAGTGAGGTTTTTTTTCCCTTTTATAAAAAAAAGGAGAAAAAACTAAGTTATGTACAGTGCAAAAATGTTGAACCAGTATATAACAAGAATTTAGAGTTAGAACAAAAATAGAATATGGACTTAACTGGCATATATCTGGAAAAAGTCATGGATTTATCACTCAATTGCAAAATTTTTTGGCTTTCAAATTCCAAAAAGAAAATCCAGGATTACGAAGATTAGGAACATATGATACTTATAACATGTGCCATTAACCAATTTTGCCAAATAAAGCATTACCAAATATAAAAATTCATCAAATCTAGTTATTTCCGTTCATGCCCAAAAACAAATTCCCACACATGTTCCTTCATTATTAAAATGTCTACAAATAAGATTTAAAAGAATCAAAAAAACATGTACACTTGCAATAAATGAAAAATATATCTACATTATTCAGGAGGTCAAAACACCACAACTGCAAACAAAATTGCAGCAAAAGTATCTTCATACAAACTATGCCACATAAATTTGTACAAGCATGAATCTAAATGTTGTTGTGCAGATTCAAAGTTCCTTGTTTTGCGATTTTGCTACACCAAAGAGTCCTTTGGGACTTATGTAATAGACCACATTTTTTTTAAATATTCCATTGCATTCTCTTCCATAGAAAAAATTATACCAAATTTTTATTTTTCCAAACAAAAAAAAAAAAAAAAAGAATGTAACAAAGTATAAGCAATGTTATTATTCTTGAGCATGTACAATCAAGAATATTGTGTTTGAACACTTGTGGGAACAATACTACCCATAAAGAAAAGTTATAATTTCTGAGCATGTATAAACTAGACCAGGGGTATTCAACCCTTTTTCCCACTGGGTCGCATACAAATGATATGTATTTCATGCGGGCTGCGTACACATGACAGTTATTTCATGCGGGCCGCAACATCTGCATAGTGGAAAAAGCAGATTATAAGACCAAAGCAACATGGATAAACAAAATTGATCAAAACATTAAAATTCATTTTTCACTTTTATTTTAATATACCTATATTAACTTTTCTATCTAACACACACAAAAAACATTCATTTTTATGAATTTTTACTGAGTTATGGGATAATTTCTATTTTCTTTCATCTATGATCAAGCCTCTTGCTTACATTCTACTATTAAAAAAACAATTGATAGCAAAATTGATACATTTTATTGCTTGATTGATAAAATATCCTGTTAAATTTTTTGTACATTGATCTCCAATAATTTAATTTCTTAGGGCTATGAGCCATGACTGGGCCACTCAAAATAGGCTGCAGGATGAGTATCACTGAACTAGACTGTTGCATTTGAATTTGAAAATGAGCAGCAAGGGTTGACTGCAAGTCACAGCATTAGGCGATGTATTTGATTTGATGAAATTGATCAATGGCATAATATGTAAGTACCAAGTACCAAATATATATATATATGTGAAGACAACAAAAAAATAATTATGGAAACATGTATGTATTAGATACATATATTGACGTTCTGTGTAGTGAATGGTATGAAAAATAAAGACTTAGTACATTCTTAAGTGTATCTTTGTATTATTTGCAAGTAATTCATATTATCCCTCAAAACTAGTTTCATACACTACATAAAAAAATAAAGCATGAGCAATATTAAATTGTGATTTTTTTATGTTACATATATATTAAAATACAGAAAATCTGAAATTGCTTTAATTTTTTTCAAATAATACACCTAAAAATTTTTTTGAAAAATTAGTTTTAAAATGCTAAAGATACTTTTGATTTACTACAATGAAATTTTTTCCTTAGTTAGATTTTTTTATCATTTAATAGTTTTTAACTTTTGGATCTGACCGATTCAGCCCATCTGAATTACGTATTTATATATTTAATAGTTAAATTCAATTGTACATATTTTTAATAATTTATACAGTAGCCAACAATTTCAAAAAAGGAAATCTTCAGCTTATAAACACAATAGAAGATTAAATCCATTTTAAGTTAAGGCAAAAAGAAAATATGGGGGAATAATTCAAAAAAAGAAAAAAAAATGTGACTAATTGTAGATTTTACATTCTTTAATGATAAAGTAGAGTAGACCTAAGATTAATGGAAATTTGCAACTCACAAAGGTGACTAATGACAAGATCAGTATTTTACTGGATGTAATACTCTTTCAGGGCAATTAATTAAATTTTAATTAGGGCAAAATTTTAAAGGATGATTTAAACGCATTGATTCATTTTATTCTTAAGCATTATCATAAAGCTCATCACCCTTTACATAACTGAAAGAAGCCATCCATTCAGAGTTATGATGCTTTGAATCCTTTTTTAGATCTGTTGCCACTACAAGGAAGAATGCTTTACTATCAGTCTTGCAAACTGTATGCTCTTCCATGTCAGCATTCTATTCACAGATCACGTCTTCCAAACTCAAGAAATAGTGGCTGCCGAGGCATGATATACTGTAAAATCCAGCGTGTAACGCGCACTTTTTAACGCAAAAAATTAGATTGAAATTCACGGTGTGCCTTATATGCCAGGTATAAAAATGAGAGCTTTAAAAATAAAAAATAGATGATAGTAGAAAAAAATTAGACTTCTACATATATCAAAATACTCTTTATTTAAAATAAATGACATTCCTTATGAACTTAATGGTTGTAGTTCGAGAAGTATACTATATTTTCTAAAACTTTGAATTATAAATCGAATAAATGACTTAAAAACATAAGATCATTATGCACGTACATTTAAGATTCCTTCATAAAAAAAAGAGGGTGCACGTTATACGACGAATATACATAAAAATTAAAAATTGCAGCCTGAAAGTATAGGTGCGTCTTATACGCCGGATTTTACGTTACATTTATGCTTCTTAGCATTCCCTCATCCTGGGGTTTTCATACTCTAATCACCATTTTCAGATTGTTTGAAAACCCAATTTCTCTTAGCAGAAAGATGCTTTCTACTCCAGGAGTCTTACACAATTATTTTCTTGTAGTCAATTAAATAGCTTTCCTCTTACATTTATCATACTTAATGATCAATATATTATTCCCTATAAATGTATCATTAAATCAAGAGCTAATTGTTGGTTGCAACACATAATATATATAGTAGAAAATTCTAATTAGTCACAATCAAGTTATTTTTTGTCAAATGAGCCCAGGTCTTGTATCTGAGCTTTGAATGGTCATTCAGCAAGTTTTGGCATATATTTGGTTAACGATCTTATCATGGCTCATTTTGAGAATAGAGCTTATATTATGAGCTACTTGAAAAATCTTGCTAGGGTTTAATTTTCAATTGTCTTGTTTTGGGGAAAACACAGCATGTATCATTATTAGGAGAATTATATGAAAGAAGTTAACTAAGATAAAATATTTTAAGTTTCAAAAAAAATAATAATTTTTGTACACTTAAAACTCTTATTACTATAAATTATAATTACTTCAGATTTTAGTATTTGTTGTGTTTTAGCATTTTACTTCTGATTTATATAAATATTCAAAATTAACTCTTATTTATCTTTTTACAAAACCTAAATATAACATCTTAAATTCAATTTAACTTCATAATGTACTTCATATTTCGAGAAATATTTTCAATCCTTATTTATAACTTCTAAATTTTCAGAGGAAACAAATAGAATGGTGAAAATGTATTATGAATGATAAAATTATGCATATAACTTCTCCTATTCTCAAAATTAATTGCCATATTTACTCAAATCTAAGCCGAACCCTAAAGTTTCAACAAGTCTTTGTGGAAAATGAAAGATAGTGTAAAATGATTTAGAACCTGTAATTGCTCTAATTGTTCCATCCAATGCATTTTTTAAATTCGATTCTGAGCCACACCTGATTTTCAATAGCTTTAATATTAGAAAAAAAGTATGGCTTAGATTCGAATAAGTGTGGTATGTTTTTTGGCACTTTTTTTCCTTGTTACTTTTTTTTTAAAGTACACCAGAATTTTTAAGGACTTCAGAATTATTCATTAGCTAAATATTATTAGTTCTCCAAAATAAAGGAAATTAAAGTTTTTTTCTATTTAACCTATTTTAATGATCTTTAAGCTAATTTTTACTGAAATGTACTGATCTATTACATAATTCCTAGCTTTTAGTTTTTTTTTTTTCCCCTATCCCTCCCCTGAGCAATGCTACTTTTTGACTTTATAGGTATATTTGTTTTCATTATTTTTTAACAAATAAAAATCCAATTTTGTACTAGCATAGTGTCTCATAAATAATATGTTATATATATGAAGGGATTATTTTTAAGGTTTTATTGCATAAAGCTAAGCTAATTTCACATGCTTGTAAAAACAAAACAAAAAAAATGAGTGTTCCATTGGTTTCTCAACATTCCTTGCACAAAATCAAATGAAGTGTGAAGCCATAGAGGTAGTTTATAAAGTTCATATAGTAGACTATAATGAGAAAAAATAGATATATAATTACAATCTATGCCAGCTAAATGTCCACAGGTCTCAGCTAGTTTCTTTGCAGCAGAAATAATACTATTCCTCTGGAGAGCATCTTGAATACCTCTATAATAAATAAACAAATACATGTATAAATTATTTTATATATTTAAAGCATTATAAATACAGGAATACTTTGCTTAGTGCAGTTTAATTCAGTGCTGATCTCACTGTAGTGCAGTTAACAATTTGAGAAATAAATTACAATTAACACAGACTGACCCTCTATTATGATGTTTGGTAAGATATAATGCTAAAATATTCCTGTGTGTGTGTTTTATTTCTAATGGCCAGGATTATAAAAGACCACTACACCACAAGGGGGTAGGAACAAAAACAAAAGCAGACAAAATAAATAAAATGGGAAAAAACATAGCAAGAAAAGTCTTTGAACCCAATAAGTCCCCTAGCTTGCCAATAAAAACCGCACAAAGAAGATCGATCCCTTTGGTGCTGGGCAACAGCAAATGTGGTCAACATTCGTGTCCTCCCAATGAAGATGTTTGAGAAGACAGTCGTGTCCAGAGGTCAGACAAAACTCAGCAACTGCTTTACGTCTTGGACTCATGGGAAGATCTTTCAGATTATTCCGCCAGATCTTATTGGAATTTCTCTCTGCATATTGAATAGAAGAGATCTTCATCTTTTTCTTAATAATACGCTTGGCACTGGTAAAAGGGACAGCTTTCCTTGTTGTCTGTTGAATGGAAGCTCCCTTCTTCGCTAGGTGGTCCACTAACTCATTACCAGTTACACCGCAGTGTTCAGGAATCCCACTGCAAGACAATTTGCTTAGAGTACTCAGACAGCCACTGTAGCAGTTTTTTTACAATCAAGAATGTTAGAGGAAGCAGGAGTAGAATTTGAGTTTACAACAAAAATTGACGCTTTAGAATCACAGAAGACAACAGCCCTGGTAAAGCTATTCAGATGACAATGCAATTGCACAAGGGCTACTTGAAAAGCAGCAACCTCACCATCAAAAGTGGTTATGAATTTTCTAGTTAAATAAAAGGAGAAAAGGTGGCAATACACCCCTGCTCCAGCACTGTCAGAGTCTTTCAAAAGGCTTCCATCAATACAAATATACACCCAGTCAGGTTCAGGATACATGGTGTCAATCATTTCCAGGGCAAGTGACCTTAAAATTGAGGTATTTTGCTCTTTTTGGAAACTGCCTGGGTAAGCTCAGTGTAAATTCCAAAACCTTTATCAATATTTGGGTCCAGAGATGACACCAGAGACTCAGGGACGAAATTTAAATCAAGCTGTTCCTTTAGTTCCCTGCACAAAACCACGTTGGATCTTCAAAAAACTATTATGTATAATTCCTTAAAAAAATGTAAACTATAAATTTATAAGAAAATATTAATAGGAGACATGCATCATTTACCAAGGTATCAAGAGATAAAATAATGAATGAATTTTTAGTCTGAAAAATGAAGAGAACTTTAAGGAATATGAAATGACACCAAATTTTGCTTCCAAGAAAATTGTAAGACAAAAAAGTCATTTAATGTTAAACATAGAAAAACTGTTTAATTTGAATTGAGAACTGGAACACAAAATGAATTATTTGTCTATTAGAAATGAAATCAAAAGCATTTAAGAAAAAAATAGCATGAAAATAAAACCTATGAATATTTCCAAGCAAGCCATGGGTTGTTTCTCCCTTTAAAACTAGCTAAGGGATTCATAATAGTAACAATACATTACAAGCACTATTAAAAAAGAAGCATCAAGATTTCAAGAACTAAATTATTGAAGGTTACCTTGATGAAGAAATTTTCAGTGTCAACAAAACAGAGTTGCTCTAGAACGGGTTTAACCCTGTACCTGTGAAACTATTTTCGTGTGCCGCGACCGTCCACTCTATACTATATCAATATCAACCAGGATCAACCCGTGGCCCCAGTGATTTTTTTGTGTGGTCTTGAGATTCATCATACTTTTAGAAATAAAATATAAGTCGTAAAATTAATGTACTGACAACATTTTTTTGTTACCACTAGTGCTGGTAACACTGTTTTGCCTTATCATTTGTTATTGTTGTTGAAGACCCTCGCGTTGAATCTGTTGCACATTAGGAATTTCCTCAACGATTTACCTTTTAAAACTGTTTAATTTTTATACTTTTTTTTTATTGCGCCCACCAACAATTTCCTGCTTGTCAGATGTACCCAGATTGGGAATAAGGTTAAGAACCCCTGCTATAGAAGAAGCTGGCTTCTAGAACTTATTTGTCAAAAAATGAGCAATCTCACCCAAGCAATGAAGCATCAAATTACCTTAAGATAGAATGAAATGCATTTGATGTTTTAAATTGTAGGAGGGGGTTAAAGATTACCTTGAAAAACAAACTACAGCCTTTAAAGCCTTATTGTTATTAAATAATGAGTCACATCATCCTACAAGACTTTCTAATTTTTGTAATGACAGAATTAATTTTCTTCTCCCAAATACCACATCCATAGTGCAACCTATGGATTAAGTGGTTGTATAATCCTTTAAGAGATTTTATTTGCAACAGATGTTTTCATAGACAATCCAAACAATCTTAGATGAAAATTCCCGTTTGATCACATTTTAGAAAAATTTCAACTTTCTAAATGCTACCACAGAATATTGGATATGCATAGAATAAAGTGAACGAAAATCATGAAGAAATATGTTTTGCCTCATTGCAATAATGATTTTTGAAGATTTGATCCTCAAATAGATAAAATCTCAGCAGATGTGAAACTCAAACAGGATTTAGGTTTCAACTCACTGAATGCAGTTAATGTCATGAGTTTCTTGATTAAGAATTTTTTGTCAGCATAGAAAAATGATGTGCTTATGAAGAAAGTGAAATTAAAGAAAAACAGACACACACAAAAAAATTTTACACCAAATCTTCAAGAAGTATTCAATGCTATTAGAAAAGTATGAATTAGAAAAATATTATCCGCATGAAAAAAGAAGCCATGAAACAAGGCAAAAAGTAGAAAATTATATTGTGTGTTATCACATGATGTATGAAGGTGCAAAAAAACTGGTTGTTTTTAGTAAAAAATACTGTTTTTGATTAAGTAAACATTAAGCATAAAAGTTCCATTATTTTTACTTTTCACCCTTCTAAATGTTTTCATTAATTTTAGGTAAATATACAAATGTTTTTGATTTAAAAAAATTGATAGGAATGAATATTTTGTTCTATAAAAATGTCCTACTAAGTGCAGATTCACTTATAGCATTACTTCTAATACAAGCATGCATCTCAAGATCAATACACAACCTGAATCACTCTTTAACTGGACACATTTGTGAAAAGTACTGAAGCTTAATGTTGTCTTGTCTAGTTAATGTACTTTAATGCCTCAAGTGAACAAGTTTCATCAATTAACACGAACAAACATAAGGTGTTGATTGGTAGAAATGTTATTTGAGAAAGAGTAAAAAACTGACTGTAGTCCAAAATCATAATAGTTAATTAGTTCATTCATTCCAAGATAAAATGCTTTATTTTTCTGTAAATATAATGTTCTACTCAGTGCGGATTCATTTAATGTGGTACTTTAGAATAACCAAATAATAATATTAAGTGAGAAAAAGTTTATTACCATAGAATTAGTAAATATGTACATCTACAATTAAACATTTATTTTTTTTTTTTGAAAATTTATGTTCAAAAACAATACAATATTACAGACAGAAATAGAAAATGAATGAAATTTACTAGCAAATATCTGATCATCAGAGTTAGAAATGAATCAATAATATTTGAATCAGGGAAGGGGAGGAAAAAAAATGGTAAATTATTAAATAAATTTTAGTTTTTCGAGTTTTTTCTACTCATAGTTCGAGAAATAAATATAAAGAAATTTACTTATAATGTCATTTTACAAACTTATTTTTAACATTCAAGATTTAAGTATATAATATCATGAAAAAAATTATGAACTTAAATAGCAGCTTCTCTGTACACATTTTAAATTTGGGTTCTACTTATAGCAGCTGAGACATGTTTAAGACGGATTATAAGACAAATTTACATTACCATGTGAAAGTCATGTTACATAATATAGATAAATGTCTGAAGCTTTGTCAAAGTTACCACAAAGTAGCTTTTTCACAGAAAATATTTATAAAAGAGTGCAACTTTTTGACTGACCTCGTATGACCTACAATATAAATATGTATCATATTTAAACTGTTCAGCGTACTTGTATCCTTAAAGTACTTTTTTAATATAGTATAGTATTAATAAAATATAGAAAAAGAATATTAAATAACATTTAAGAAATCAATATAAATAAATACTAAATGATCATACTGTTTCTTACCTTCGTGTAAAAGATTTTTTACATAATGGACATGGTGTACGATAATTTGATTGCAACACTTCTGTAATACAGAATCTAAGAAAGGAAAAAAACTGTAATAAAGAATACTCTTTGAAAGGAGTTCAACAAAAATTCTTTCATTTCAGGAACTATATTACATCTGAAATACTAAACATTAAAAGAAATCAAATCTAAAAAGTTTAAATAACTAGATAGAAAAATTTCTAAGGCAATAAATATCAATGAACAATGTCTTTTTTATGAGATTTCTAAAAGATAAGTATTTATTTTTTAATAACTTAATTACAAATATCAAATATATATATATACTATTCATTGCAAATGAATTAATTAAAGTATAAGTCATATTAAGAAATGTTAAGCTTAAGTAAAGCTGGTGAACATTGTAACTTTTTACAAACATTTTAAATACTCTTGCTGCTAAAACCACAAAATATAATTACCTTTTAGATGTATAATAATGATATACAATACTAATAAGAGCTATTGATAATTTAATACGAAGGGAGAAAAAAGAATTTTACCTGCAGAAAAAATGTCCACAACCTGTGGATACAGGGTTTCTTAAAAGTTCAAGGCTAGAAGAAAAAAATTAGTTCAAAAATTTATACTATACTAGCTGTATGGCCCGGCGTTGCACGGGCTTTCTGTACTTATATAAGTAAAAGCTTCAGTAAAATATACTTTTTCAAAATTTCTTTGCATTGCAGTTTTAAGAAATATTGTGTATTTTTCAGAATAAAAATTGCTAACACTCATATGTGCATTGATAAATTAAAGTAAAGCATGACAAATGAAATTGACAAAAGTGTCATTTTATTTTTCTTAACATTTAAAACAACCTTTTTTTAAAAAAAATAAAGATCATCAGTTTTATTATATTTTTCAAAAATAATATATGATTAATTATGTTACGTTCATTATTTTACATATGTGTGTAAAATGAATTTAACATTCAAGAAATATTTTAAAAAATGAAAAGCACAATTTTTTTTTAAAAAAACCCGTAATTTTTAAGTAATTTTTTCAATCTTTGTACAGATTACAGTTATTGATAAAATATCTTAAAAATTACAATATTTTTAAAAAAAAAGTGTTTTTCGTTTTTTTCCCTTTTTGCGAGAAATATTTATTTTTGTTACATTTTTTGTTTAAAAAAAATTACTGTTGTTTGCAATCGATATATGAAGTTTCAAGGCATTAAAAAAATAATTTTCATATAAACGCATCGATATTGATTCATTTTAGAAAAAATCTTAAATTATGTAAAGTATTGTTGTTTTGTAAAAAAAAAAGAAAAAACTGTATCCTGACAAAATAAATTATCTTTCCTATTACAAACATGCTTGCAAAGTTTTTAACTGCGCAAAATGAAATTTGAAGTATTTTTTATAAAATAAAATTTAAATGTCAGTTCCGAACCCGGGTACTATGGTCTATGAAGAAGTGCCTTTACCGATTGCACAGCGACTACTTGGGGGAAAAGCAGAGAAAAGACCTTCAAAATAAAGGAAGAAATGTTCAATTTCGCATTGCGTTATTTGATAAAGTTAAAAAAAAATTTCGGGCTTCATTTTTAAATTAATGCATTCAAACTTCATATATTGATTGCAAACAACGGTAATTTTTAAACAAAAAACTTTAAAAAAATAATGGTTACATATTTCTTGCAAAAAGGAAAAAAAACAAAAAACACAATTTTTTTAAAAAAAACTGTAATTTTTAAGATATATTATCAATTGTTGTACAGATTACGTATAATATTGTTCTACAAACGGAAAAAAAGTTTCATGAAATTATTTTTACAAATAAAGAAGTTGTTAAGTGTTTAAATAAAATGTTGAGTATTTTTTGAAAAATCGTAAAAAAAACCAGTTTTTTGACATTTAATTTTTTAAATGACAGATTCTAAAAGAGAAAAGCATGAACTTTTTTTAGTGTAAAATATTTTTTCATTAGCGCAAAAGAAAATGCAAGCGGAACAATTTAGAAATCATACTCATAAAAACGTATCAATTTCGGCTCATTTTAAAAAAAAATTGCAAAAAATACAAAATATAATTATTTTGTAAAATAAAGTATACCATATCGTGGCAAAGTAAAATGATCTTTCCAAATCTGTAATTATTTTTTGTCTGAATCTGATGAAAAAAATTAGATCACGTTTTAAAAAGGTCTGGAAAAAAAAAAAAAAAAAA
>BMAV01016061.1:121996-132335 GCA_019973955.1 Trichonephila inaurata madagascariensis | reverse complement strand
AGATACATACATTTGTTTACCTACGAATTTTTATAGTGTAGATATATGTACATGTGTATTTGACCTACAGTGTCTGTATACAGGTTGCTACATTTCTATTTATTGCTTTACTGTGGTAGATTTAATACAATTTAGTGTGTGTATGAGTGTGTGCATGTGGTTTTATAGATATATAATAAATATATACAACACATACAAATATATATTGGGTTGGCAAGAAAGTAATTTCAATTTTTTAGTATGAAGTTTTCCTGCACACAAAAAAATTCTTTAATCTGTCAAATATCTATCATTCTGTTCAATTACCTGCTGCCATTTTTCTGATAACTTCATGAATCTGCTATCATTGATTATCTGGTTAGCAAAAATCTCTACCAGTGTGATTTGAGGTCATTGTTATTATTGAATTCACCATTTCAAAAATTATATAAAAATCAAAATAAATGATAAGATGATGCAAGGTCCAGGCTATATGAAGGGCACAACACACATCACTTCCAACAAAGTTCAAATAATTTTATATACCTTGCTAAAGATTACATATTAGAGATATATCTTTTTGGACTATGATCTTTTTTGATTAATAATATTATAGATGAACCATTTTTCATCCCCGACCTTGCGCAATCGGATTATCATTTATAGCATTCATGAAACTTTAAAAATTTCAGTAATATTGATTACCTCAAATCATACTTGGTAGAGTTTTTAGCTAATAAGGACCAGAAACTCTAAGAGCTCGGAATCATGAAGTTGCCAGAAAAATGGTAACAGGTAATCAAACAGAATGAGAGATATTTGACTGATTAAAGCTTATTTTTAGTGTAGAAGAATTTTCCACTAAAAAACCAAAATTACTTTCTTGCAAACCTACACAAACACACACACTAATTATTAAAAAGATGAGATTTATTCTAAACATAATGGTGGTTTTGAAGATCCATTTTAACTCAAATGTCAATGATATTAAGTTTATATTTTTTTAAATTGATTATTGTGATCTTAATACTGTTGTAAATCTCCACAATTACAGAACTCTTTAATTTAGCTTTTTAAAGAAAATATAAATATTATATATAAGCAAATTATAGGCTCAGCACAAGGTGGATCTTCCAGAAAGTTAAGCTTATGTATAGTTACATTTTTTTTATGAAAAACTGTATTAAAAGTAATGATATTCATCTATATAGATATAATAATGAACGAATTATTTTTGATAAAATAGTTTACATAAAATTACTTTTTATCCTATTTATTTAAGTCGTATATTACAACTAAAAATAATAAACTTACAACAGAACACCTCCATACTATTTCACATATTATAAATCATTAATTAAATATTATTAATTAATATTAAGTGTAAGTTAACATATTAACTTACACTTAATACTTATTATTACTCTGTTGGACTCCATGCTTATATTGACCAGTGATAAGTCCTTAAGAACCACAATTCAAAATGCCTCAATTCTTTGGGAAAAGATCATTAGACTGCCAGGATGTTTTTCACTCTGGAATGTAGTCAATCAAGAACTGACTAGAAATCTAAAGACCCAGAAGGGCTTTCTACAGGGAGTTCTTCAATTCAAAAATTCACTTGGTTTAAGTCATGAACCAGAATTACTCATTCCACCACAAAATCCAATGAATTTGAAACTTTTCTGGATTAATCTTGACTTAGGTCGAAAAGCAGGGGCATAGCTACTGCAGTATCTGCTGTATCAATGACACGGGACCCCAAGATACAGGGACTCTAACACGTGTAAGATTTTGACACAAACACGTTTTATTAATACAATCCTTTTTCTTTGTTTCCCAAAAGAGGACCCCAAAGAAATTTTGATACATAGCCCATTCAAGACTAGCTACTCCAGTAGTCAAAAGGTAACTAAAAGCAATACAGACCTCTCTCTTTTGAGAGCCCTCGCTCTCAAAGTATTAAATATTCTTTACCCTGAACCAGAATGGCTTCAGATCTTTACCAATGGATCCCTCCTATACGATAGCCCTAATGAAAGTGCTGGAGTTTTCTGCAAAATTTTATCTTCCTACGCCCCTGTGGGCCGAGGTACTGCATTTGACAGTGAAACTGCTGCGATTCACACAACTCTGTCCCAGCTGCAATTCCACTTGGAAAAATTTACAAGAGCTGTTATTCTCAGCAATTCCAGCCCTGCTTTGTTAGTTGAAGTTTCTGATAATAATTCCATAACACATAACATATTGGATTGTTGTCATCATCTTAAAAACCTGATATCACTTGAGAAAACTGCAGTTCTCTTGTGAGTTCCTGCCTACTATGGAGTTCAAGCTAACGAGAAAGCTGACTTCCTGGCTAAAAAGGGTGCTTTTAACGTGCAGAAAATTTCTCACCCTATGTCCTTCCATTCTATAAAAAAAAATATTAAAAAGATCTATCACAATCATGCTCAGGAAGATCTCTATACCGGTATTTCCCATAAGCATTGAAGGGCTTGAGTAGCCTAGGGGTAAAGATATCGGACTCGTGGCAGGCGTATCATGTGCTCAAGCCTAGTGTCGCTGAAGACCTGCCATGTAGGGGAGCGATGCGCGTTAAATCTCTCAAGACCTCAAACATCCTCCCGTTGGTAAGGAAGTTAGGAGAGGGAGGTACCAGCTCAGGTGATGTCGTCACTTGACCGTGGTTCAAAATTATGAGATTCGTCGCCAAAAGCTTTCATGTAGCTGAACAGTGCGATGTTAATATTCACTCAGTCACACCCATAAGCATTGGAAGAATGCTATCCTGAATTAACGTAATAGCCCAAGGCATGGAGCAGTCACTGAATTTCGCCTAGCCACTGGACATGACTGCGTATGAAACCATTTGTATAGACTCAAAGTTGTTCCTTCCCAATATGCACTCTGTGCAGCTCTGGAGAAGTCATACACTCAGAGACTCTGCACATCTTCTACACTATCCTGCTCTGCGCAGGACGTTTCTCGTCGAGCGTTACTGGGAGACTAGAGGTATGATGAATTGAACTCAGTTCAGCTTTTTGTTGTATTGTTTTCTTCCCCCCCCCCCATACTTGTTCTCCACTGTAACTGTTCAGAATCTGTCATTAGAAATTTTTAAAAAAATATTTACTGTCTACTTTACTTATTAAGGAGATATGGTGTGATTAATACAAAAATCTTTGACTTAATTGTCTTTAAATTTTTTTGTTAGTAACCAATGTATATGGATTATGTAAAACAGATTTTGTCCTAAAAATACTACAAAACACTAACCACTTAATTTTTAAAAGAAAAGTTTCAAAATTTATGAAGGGATTTTAAAATGTTACTCCTCCTACAATAATTGACGAACACACATGAAATTTGATTTACAAATATGTCAAGCTATGAACTGCAAAAGTTGGTATGGGTTTACTGCTAGCGTTGGCTGATATACGCAAAATACTTTTTTTCTGAATGCTTAGTGAAAATTCCTTAGAAAATGTGTAAATTCAAAATTCAACTATTTTTTAAAAAAGAAGTATTGTTTTGATTCAGAAATGCATACCAACTTTTGTTACATGTACTATTAGCAATAGGTAAAAAAATTTCAAAGCATTAGGAACAAAGCCTTAGCAAATAAAGATAAATGAGTTATACTTTTCTTTCCAAAATAAATCTGTTTAAAGTTTTTATTTGAAATTGGGATGTGAACAAAAAGTTGTCGTAATTCTGAATTTTTTTAACTTAGAGCTTTCAAATTTTGTGAGATCAGAAAATTATATAAAGAATAATTTAGGCTAAAAATTTTATTTGAATTTTTGACCAATTTTTGTTAGTTGAATCGTACTGAGTCCCTTAAAGTGTAAAAATTAAAATTTTGTAGCATTCATGCAAATGTTCATGAATAATAATATACTGTTCATTTCATTAAAAAATGTATTTACGATCAATTATTTCAGGAAACACAATGCTGGAATTTCTTTCAAGTTCTTTATAGTGAAGTAAGAATAAGTTTTGATATTCTTGATTAATGATGATTTAAAATTTTACAAATTAATTTAGTAAATTTAAATTTACTACATCATTTCAAGTAGATTACTTTTTTAATACTCTTGCATTATGTTGATTTAGAGCTTTACAAATTCATTTTAATATATATATATATATAAATTTATGTAAGGATAATTGAATTAGATTAAAAATTAAATTCCC
Source organism: Trichonephila inaurata madagascariensis (assembly GCA_019973955.1). Classification (NCBI taxonomy): domain Eukaryota; kingdom Metazoa; phylum Arthropoda; class Arachnida; order Araneae; family Nephilidae; genus Trichonephila; species Trichonephila inaurata. The sequence goes on along the minus strand of BMAV01016061.1, from coordinate 128,156 downwards.
TATCTAGCACTTAACTCATATTTTTCATTTCATCTTCAAATATCAAACTAATCACCCGTTTATTTCTTCCGAACATATGGCCTAGCCAATAAACATGTCTAATTCCAGATCGTTGTATTTAATAACCCTATATGTCAGCATTAACTTTCAAGTACAATCATAAAATCCGCGATATATACTTAGAACATCTGTGTTTAAGTGGTAACCCACTTAGTTTCCACGGTGGCGTTCTTTTTCTCTCTCCTCTCAACACGTCAGAGCTTGCATAGATTTCATCAAATAAAGATCCTTTTTAAAATTAAGTCCGATTCTGGCTCAAAACATGTCATATATATATATATTATCCCCAACTATATTCCCTTTTATATTTTATTTCAGCTTAGTAATACAGATAAATGAAGAGAAAAGAAGCATCTTAACCCTTTAACGGTCACATAATTTTGAAAAAAACGGTCATAAAAGTGCCTATTTTTTTTATTCAAGAAAATTATATATAACTGAATGTATGTTCAATGTATGTATTTATTTTTAAATTTTGGGTAAATTTTTAGCTTAAATACAAAAGGGTAATTTTTTAAGAAAAGCCAACATTTAAGGCTATTATGACTGAATGTTGGTTTTCTGGCAAAGAGAAAACATTAAAAAACATGTGTTTTAAACAATAAAGAAGAATTTTATTTCACTTATGCATATGTAAAAAAACATTAGTAATTTTTTTCTTGTGAAATAAATTTCAAAGCATGAGATAAAAAGGGCAACATCACAGGTAACAGTACAGGTCTATCATCACTGCTATCAGATTCACACTAACCAAACTTTCAAAAAACAATCAGTCATTTCAGAATCACTCTCAGATTCACTTATACTTAAAGTAGAATCTGATTCACTTCCTGACTAACTCCATAAAGAATACAATATAAAATTATATATATATATTTTATCACAGAATGCAACTCACGTGTATTCACGAAAAGCGTAACTAAGTAACTGAGCAAAGGTTACAAAAACATATTGTTAATATATACACTGCTGACCACCGTAAATGCAACACCAAGCACAACAAAATTTATTTAGTAGATAACATGTTGACTAAGTATCAAATGATTAAATTTATAGACTTCTGTGAAGTGTGGTTCCTGCCAGAATTAGTAGCCAGAGTAGCCGCCATTGTTGGAGATCCCCGCTACCACACGCCTCGGCATTGATTCAAAGAGACTTTGGATGTGTTCTTGGGGTACAGCAGACCAAGCAGCTTCCGCACGTTCCCTAAGTTGATCTGGTGTGGCAGCTGGGGGTGTAATCTGGGTCAATCGTTGAGCAACCATGGACCACATGTTTTCTATCGGCGAAAGATCCGGAGAGCGAGCCGGCCAGGGAAGCAATTCAATCTGGTGATTGACGAAGAACCTTTGAACAATGCGTACCACGTGTGGTCACGCATTATCCTGTTGAAATATGGCTGTGGCCTAGCCCTGAAGGTAAGGAAGGACAACTGGCTCCAACACCTTGGAGATGTAGAGCTGGCTATTTAAAGTACCGGCAATGCGTACTAGAGGAGTGTGCGAGAGTGATATCCAATACCGCCCCATACCATAATACCCGATGCAGGACCAGTGTGGCGGTGCATAACGCAGCTATTCAGTATCCTTCTCATCCACGGTGTCTCCAGACTCGAATCCGAACATCGTGGTGTTGCAGACAGATGCGTGACTCGTCAGTAAAGACAACTTCATTCCATTCTGCCACTCACATCCTTCTTTCATCGCACCATTGGCGGCGGAGACGTCTGTGGTTCTGCATCAAGGGTAGAACAAGCAATGGACGTCTTGCGGACAGACCATTCTGCTGTAAATGGCGTCGAATGGTACGCGCGCAGACACTGAATGACAGACTCAATGAGCTGTGCTATGGTTCGTGATGTGACTGAGTGATCCGTCACTGTCATGCGCACAATTTGCCTGTCCTCACGTGAAGTGGTGCACTGAGGTGGATGTAATCGACAACGTCGGTCCGTCATACCCTCCTGCATCCAACGGTCATATATCCGCATTACATTTGCTTGGTTTCGTCCAACACGACTACCAATTTCCCTGAAAGATAATCCACATTTTCGGTAAATCACTGTCCTTCCTCTGTCGAACTCGGATTCTTGATCAAAAGCTGATCGCTGTTTTCTACGAGACATAACTGTTCGTTTTTTGAAAAAAACCACAAGAAAAACATAATTGCCGAACTTGAAATCGTCGAAATCTCCAAGCCTTAAATAGCGCTTTGAGGTGGCCCCACAGGCACGCGTGATGTGTGTCTGTGCTGAAATTCTAATCATTTGCATATCTCTCCTCCGCTAATGCATCTTGTATATTTCATGTTATTTGCATGCTTCCTTCAGGGTATTGCATTTACGGTGGCCAGCAGTATATGTTTGATTGTGCTAACATCAAGTTTAAAATAAAATAACTCTCTCTAAACATGTTACTAATAATCTGGAACTGTACTCTGGTGTGAAATAAACATGATTCAGGGCATAAGAAATAAATAGTTTTAATCTTTTTAGCGTGTTATTTTTGAACACTCCAGCTCGGAAATATCATGGGCACAAAAAACAGAGAGGAAAATTTCATCCCGTGATTTTGACAGGAGCAAGAAGGGGTTAAGACTTTGTTTAACCCTGTAAACTTAGTTCTAAGACTGAGAATTTACTCATGTATTTTCATGGCTATATATTACTTTTGCTAATACTTTCTTGCTATTATATTATTCTTTTAGTTATATTTATAGTAATATATTACTAGATATATACATATATAGATTCTGTCTCAATTCTTGAGAGATTTTCTTTATTTTGGTCCAGTACCCTTCAAGACATTGTATGATACTCGACACTTTTTCTTTTTTTTAACTAGCTAAGTGATAATCAATTTCGACTGCAACCTCAGCTCTTAGAAAGTGCTACATTGTCAAATTTTTGAGATGAGCTAACAAAATATTGCTTCAGCCACTGGATCAGACCGATTTGCAAGCTAAAATCAATTAATCATTTGATTCCAGAGAGAGAACATTCTTGAAAAACTTTATTTAGAAAGTATGGGCTTTTGTCCACCATAAGCTTCATTTGCATGTTTTTATGTTGCCTCTGACTTTACATTTTGTGAACACCCTTTTGTGTAATGTGCCATCTCTAAAGAATCATCATAAATAGATAATTATAATCAACATGCCTTCCTGAATGTCTTTCGGACACAAATGCATTCAAAGTGATAGAAGAGCCAAGTCATTCATATGTACATATAGATAGTATACATAAATAGGGTAAAATACAAAATTACAAGTTTTAAAAATCTATGAACATGTACATGAACAATAAACAAAATTACTTACCAAATAGCACATTCAAGAGTCTTTAAGATGGCATGTACGTTATTTTTCAAATCTTCCAGCTTTGTTCTATTACATATATAAAAAAATCACTCTTACTAACAAATTAGAAAAAAGATTTCAGCATCAGTTAAGAATAATTAACAATCAAAAAATTCAAATTTTATTATTTTTTTTAAGCATTTTAAAATACAACCCAATGCAAGCATTTATTTAATCAAATATGTTAAGAGATAATAAGTAATGAATTTTCTATGTATACATAACTATTTGATTATCCAACATTCAGTTTTTGAAGAAAACACTATATAATAATAATTTTACTTGTTTAAATTGTACTGTTATATTGTTTTACTTCCTCTTTGTATTAGTTTTATTAACCCCTTAACTGCTGAGGAAAACATGAAAGCCTCCCCCCCCCCTCCACCATTTTTCCCACAGGCTCACATTTTTACACGGTTTATTGGGGGAAAAGAAGAGGCATGTTTTGCAACCTCAAAACTTTTACTTTCACTTTAAAAAAAGAAAAGAAAATGAAAATACAAAATTTAATGTTTAGAGTTACAGTATAACAAAAAAATATTACAACTTCGCAGTTGTGTGATATATCCTGAAATACGGTGGAACACATACCACCCCTGGAATAGATGAACTGCTTTAAAAGATACTATGCAGTAATAATTTTTATATTAGGGTTGGTGGTTTTTTTAAGGGGGGGGGGGGTATTCATTTAAACAAATCTTTCAATTTCATAATTTGTACTTTTCCATTTCACCATAACAGCCAAAAATTTCACTAAAAATGACATAGCTACCACCAAACAAAATATTCCTGCTGGTAATCTTTTACCACATTTTCAAAACAAGCTGTGCTCTTTTCTTAACAGTTATGCCTTTTTTAAAAAATAGATGAAAAACCAATGAGAACTAACATATATTAACATTTTTTTTTACGTGCATATTGTGTGCTGACACTAATAAAGCCTGCTTGTCAAGATTTGCGCAGGCAAAATGGAAAAATACCAGTTTTTTAACATATTGTAACATTTACATACAGTCGAACCTCTATATTGCAAATTTTTCCATATAGCGAACTTTTTCCTGGAACCTTGAATATTTCACGATTTTCTTCGTAAAATAACCTCTCTATAGCGAAGTGCATTTTCTATATAAACAAACTTTTTCTTTTGTGATTCAACTTTTTTCCCACACTATTTTTAAAGTATTTCTGAACATTTCAAGTTATTCTCTTTTAACACATTTTACGGTGGGGTCATAAATCTAGGACTAGTTTTATTAGATCTTAACTCACTGAGAGTAATAGGGTTCTGAATGTTTCATCCAAGAAGTGCAACCTTTAACCCCGCACGATTGCCCAGTTCACTAGAAACATCTTCGATATCCTCTTTCACGCTCAGTGGAGTTGTCCCGTGTCCCTGTATTCTAGTTATAAAATAATGTGTGTTTAATGTTACTTGTATGCTTTAAATTAGAAAATATCCTTAAAATTCATTAATTTTAATATATTTTTTTCTTAATAATGAAAACACAGTGTATTTTTCGACATTCTTTTTTCTTGTTTTCCTTGTAGTTTTTCTTTCTTTCTTTTTTGATGGGTAAGATATATAAAATAAACATATATTAATTTTAAAAAAGGAGTGAATAATTTCTTTTTTAATATATAGTGTTTATGAATTTAAAATTTGTTTGATGTGGTCTATAAAGTATATCAAACCAATCAATATAACCTAGGGCCATGGCCCTAGCTACAATTGCAATTAATATTCTTTATTATTTTATTAAAAAAAAGTTTTTAGGTTCAGTCCTAGGATAGCCCACACCCTTGGCACGAATTATTTTGGTTGGTGATAATTGCGCCATCTTGGTAACCCTACTTTGATACACTAGATAAGGTAAACCTAACTATTTCTGGAATTTTCGTATTTTGTCGTGCGGGCATTTCGAATTTCATTTTGTTATTGGAAACCAGGCTGGAAGTATGGCTGCGTGTGTGAGTGAATATACCTTAGAATTTTTTAATTTGTTGAATGTGAAAGTTAAGAAAGAATTGATTGAATGGTGTATGAAGGAAGGATTGATTGCTTCGAGTTATGAATGTCCTAAATGTAATGAACGAATGGGATTATACAAACGAAAGAGTGCAGTTTTGGATGGATTTGAATGGAGAATATATATGGTGGCGCTCACACGATCATTCGCTTAACGATTAGACCTTAAGGACTTTTTTAAAATCTATTATTACGCTGTACCCTCCACTAGGAAAAGATCACTAGTAAGAAAGTAAGTGCTGTTTTTATATTATTTATCTCTAATGTTTAATTTCAGTATTGTTTACATATATTTTCATTACACATCCACCTTATCCCACTATATTCACTTGCCGCCATTGTCGTTTTCACTTGGCGCCATCTCGTTCTGGCTTGGCATTTATTTCGGTTTGTCGCCAATGGTGTGGGCTCTCATAGGATTTTACCAGTTTTTATAATATAAGGAGGAAAGTGGCCTTAATTATCTGAACCATTTTGATTTAGTCAAGTTTTTCATTATAATTGGATGTTATTTAAATGAGAGTGTATATTATATGAAACTTACAATAAGCTTGATTTATAAAAAATATGTTTGCTACCATTATTGTTATTAATCAGGATTATTATTTTGTTTACAGAAACATAAGAATTCATTTATTAAAAAAAAATTCTTTATAATTATAAAAATAGTAGCATAATTCTAAATAATTTCTAATAAGCATAATTTTCAAAGTAAAT